>QNUK01000475.1:310000-529084 GCA_013621035.1 Clarias magur | reverse complement strand
CATCTTGTTTCCTTTTATGCTTCCTGAAACCCGACCGTATTACTTTCGGGTCCTAGTGCCGGTCGTGTTATGAGTGTGCATGACAGTACCCCCCCGTCCAGGACCGACTCTCGACGGTCCTGGGGTGGAGGATACCCGACGACGGTAGTCCCGGATGAGTTCGGGGTCTAAGACAAACCGAGCCGGAATCCAAGATCTCTCCTCGGGACCGTAGCCTTCCCAATCCACCAGGTACTGGAGCCCTCTGCCCCGAGGACGTGAGTCAAGGATCCGGCGAACGGTGTAGGCGGGACCACCCTCAATGATACAGGGAGGAGGAGCAGGGTGGGTGGAGGGAACCATTGGTGAAGTGATGAAAGGTTTGAGCTGGAAGGTGTGAAATACCGGATGGATCAGGCGCCCGCCGAGCAGCTTCGTCCGGTAGGTGACAGGATTGTCTGGTGATACGGTATGGACCAATGAACCTGGGTGATAGCTTCTTGGATTCCTGGCCTTGGAGGTGCAGGTTTTTTACGTAGACAGCCATACTTTGTCACGCCTACATTGGCCTGGCCGTCCGGTGTCGACGGCGATGTTGCGTGGTGTAGCGGTGGTTGGCACGGTGAATGGCAGTGTTGGCTTGACTCCATAGCCGTCGACACCTTCGGACCAACTGTTGGGCCGACGGTACATCAACCTCCGGTTCTTGGTGTTCGAACATTGGAGGCTGGAAACCGTGGCATATTTCCAAAGGGCTTAGGTTGGTAGCAGAGGAGATGTGGAGATTATGTGAAAGTTCCGCCCAAATGAGATAGCGGGCCCAGGAGCGCTGACGATCGGCGACGAAGCACCTCAGGTAGCGCTCCAGTTGTTGGTTGGTCCGTTCCGTCTGACCATTGGTTTGAGGATGGTATCCAGATGACAAACTGCAGGTGGAATTGATCAGACGGCAGAAGGCCTTCCAGAACCGTGCCGTGAACTGAGGCCCCCTGTCCGAGGCGATGTCCTTGGGGAACCCATGCAGACGGACTACGTGTTCTAAAATCAGCTCGGCTGTCCTTTTAGCTGACGGGAGTCCGGGGAGGGCTACCAGATGCACAGCTTTGGAGAACCGATCTACGATGGTCAGAATGGTGTTTTTTCCCTCGGCGGCCGGCAGGCCCGTGATGAAGTCGAGGGCAATGTGCGTCCAGGGCCGACGGGGGACGGGGAGTGGTTGGAGCTCCCCGGCTGTTGGTTGGTTGGTGTTCTTTGCCCTGGCACACACTGGGCACGCCTGGACGAACTCTTTGATGTCCTTTGTCATTGTGGGCCACCAAAAGGCACGCTGTATAAATGTTTGGGTGCGCCCCACGCCCGGGTGGCCGGAGAACGGAGTGGAGTGGCCCCATTGGAGGACCTCGCTTCTTAGGGAGTGGGGGACATAGAGTCGTCCAGGTGGCACACCTGCCGGTTCGGTCTCCGTGGCCTGTGCCTGGCGGACCCTCGTCTCCAAATCCCAACAGAGTGGTGCGATGATTTTGGATGGTGGGAGAACAGGCGCGGGGTCCGCCCGGGGGCCGTCTTCCTCATGTTGTCGGGAGAGGGCATCAGCCTTGGTGTTCTTCGACCCCGGACAGTAAGACAGATGGAAATTATATTGTTCAAAGAACAGTGCCCACCGCGCCTGTCTTGGATTGAGCTGTTTCAAACTCCGGATAGTGATTAGATTTTGGTGATCGGTCCAGATGATGAATGGTTCTCCGGCGCCCTGGAGCCAGTGTCGCCATCTCTCCAAAGCCCACTTTATGGCCAGCAGCTCGCGGTCCCCTACTCCGTATCGCTGCTGAGTGGGATCAAATTTTTTGGAGAAGAAGCTACAAGGGTGTAGCTTCTGATCTGGACCTCGCTGGGAGAGAATCGCCCCGGCGCCCACGTCCGAAGCGTCCACCTCCACAACGAACGGTTTGGTGGCGTCGGGGTGAAGGAAAATCGGAGCAGTGGTGAATCGATGGCAGAGTTCATGAAATACAGAGATGGCAGCAGAGTTAAGGTGAAAGTGATGTGAAGATGGTTGGGTCAGGGCGGTTAAGGGAGCTGCAACTGTACTGTAGTCCCGGATAAAGCGACGATAGAAATTCGCAAACCCGAGAAACCTTTGAAGTTGCTTAAGTGTCTTGGGCAGGGGCCAATGACGCACAACTTCCAGCTTCTGCGGGTCCATGGCCACACCCTGGGGCGAGATGACAAAACCCAGGAACGTGGTGGAGCGCTTGTGAAAAGCACACTTCTCCAACTTACAGTACAATTGATGGGCGAGCAATCTCTTAAGTACCGCTCTGACATGCTGGATGTGTTCGTTGACGGGGCGGGAGTAGATGAGAATATCGTCCAGGTAGACGAAGACCCATCTACCTAGCATGTCTCTCAGGACGTCGTTAATGAACTGTTGAAAAACTGCAGGTGCGTTGCAAAGTCCAAATGGAATGACCAGGCTCTCATAATGTCCAGTAGGTGTGATGAAGGCCATCTTCCACTCATCACCCTCTCTGATTCGCACCAAGTTGTAGGCGCTCCGGAGGTCCAACTTTGTGAAAATGGTGGCACCAGAGAGGGCGTCCAGGGCAGAGTTGGTAAGAGGCAGAGGATGACGATTCTTGACTGTGATGTTGTTAAGCCCCCGATAGTCAACACAGGGGCGTAAATCACCATCCCCCTTCTTCACAAAAAAGAACCCCGCGGCGGCAGGCGAAGAGGAGGGCCGGATGGTACCTTGGCGGAGGGCATTGGAAACATATTCCTCCATCGCCTGCATCACGGTGGTGGAGAGTGAGTAGAGATGGCCGCGAGGAGGGATGGAACCAGGCTGAAGGTCGATCGCCAGGTCGTAAGGGCGATGAGGAGGCAGGTGGGTGGCGCGTCGCTTACAGAATACTTCAGCCAGGTCCCGATAGGTGGCCGGGATGGCGTTGGTCGGGGGCCTCGGACTCCTTAGAACACGTCCCAGCCGGAGCCTGTAGGCAAAGCTCGGTACAAGTGGCCCCCATTGAAGGATCCGATTCTGTGTCCAGGAGATGAGCGGGTCGTGCTGAAGGAGCCAAGGATGTCCAAGGATGATGGGAGGGGAGGAAATGGAGGTGAGGTAGAATCGGATCTGCTCCTGATGTTTGTTGATTGTGGCGGTGATCGGTTGGGTCTGGGAGGTGATGGGACTGGAGGAGAGGGGCCGACCATCTACAGAGGTGATTCGAACCGGCTGGGATAACGCCTCGATTTCCACCCCCAGTTCCTTGGCGTAAGAAGAGTCAATGAAGTTACCTGCAGCACCAGAATCGATGAAAGCGGTACTTCTGACCCGTGTGTGGCCAAACTGGAGGTGTACCTGAACCATGAGGCGAGAGACGCTGGGTGTGGTGGCAGAGAGATGGAGGGAGCCCGGGGAACTGTTCCCAGGGTTCACCGGGCCTGGCCGTTTCCCGGGCGAATAGGGCATATGGCTCTATGATGCGCCGCCGACCCACAATAGGCGCAGAGTCCCTCCCTGAAGCGTCGTTCTCGCTCTGCGGCGTTCAAGGAGGCGCGTCCTAATTGCATGGGTTCCCTGGCTCCTGTGTCAACCACGGCGGGAGGTGGAGATCCGACGGGTGCCATGGCGGTGGTGTTGAAAGCTGGTGGTCGGGGCGTGGAGTGAGAGAAAGATGGCGTGATGGGTGGCAGGGTCCGGGGGGGCTGGCCTCGGACGGGAGAGCAGGCGCTGGTCAATCCGGAGGGCGAGTTGGATTAGTCCCTCCAGCGTGGTCGGAAGCTCCCGTCCGGCGAGTTCATCTTTAATACGTGAAGCCAGTCCCTCGTAGTAGGCCGTCCGGAGGGCGGCGTCTCCCCAGGTGGTCTGTACGGCGAGAGTGCGAAAATCCGCTGTGTATCGGCTCACGGGCGACCCTCCCTGCCGCAGATGATACAATTTCATGTCGGTCTCCACCTCAGCAGCAGGATGTTCGAATGTGAGCTTTAGTTGACGGGTGAATTCTCCATATGAATAAGCAGTATCTGAATCTGATCGGAGAACCGCCGTGGCCCACTCAGCTGCCTGCCCGGATAGCAACGAGACAAGAAGCGCAATGCACAGTCGGTCTGTGGAGTATCTGGTGGAATTGAACTCAAACACAAGATCCAGCGCGGTTAGAAAAACACTGCATTTCCCATCTGTGCCATCCCACTTATCCGGTAGAGCTATAAACACATCAGAAGGGGGGGGGGGCGACGGGCGTGGCAACAGCCGACTGAGCAGCCACCCCGCGGAGGGTCGCGTTCTCCTGCCGTAGCTCCGCCACCTCGCGGCGCAGGGCCGCAACGTCTTGGAGGTCCTTTTGGAGAGACGCGACTTCACCACGGAGCTTATTGATCAGTTCGGCATGCTGGTCAACCACATCACAGAGGCGAGCAAACTCCGCTGGGTTTACTGCTTGAGGCTCAGTCATTCTGTCACGAGCAACCGGGGGATGAACAGAAAAGCCTTAGCAGTTAGCCCGTGTAGCGTGGATGGTAAACCCAAACGCGGAAGCAGCGCGAGTAGGCAGGATAACCACGCGATTAGTTTCAGAACTCTCTTACACAAAAAGCAAGGATCTACACAAATAAACCCGCGTTCTAGCAACACACACTCAATCAAAGAAGCGACCAGAATTGGTGAGTACTCACAGAATAGTCGGCGAAGCGTCAGACAAGGCATGTGCGAACTCAATGACTGAGCAATGTGAAGCGCCATTTTGTCTCCTTTTATGCTTCCTGAAAACCCGACCGTATTACTCCCGGGTCCTAGTGCCGGTCGTGTTACGAGTGTGCATGACATAACTGCTGTCCCATGTGAACTGGTCTTTGATTAAAGAGTGGACGATCGACTTTACGGTCTCTTCTTTCAATGCACAATCTACCACAGGCAGCTTTTCATGTAATGGAATAATCCCATGAACATATGAGCTGCTATTACATTTGCAGGGATTTGTTTGGTTTATGGGAGGGAGAAAATCTTCAGACTTCAGAACTGTAATAATTTCCCATGAATGGAATATGAAATGTATTACGTTTATGAGATTATTATTAATACGATTAAAAGCTGCATTTGTATTCCATGTATTACATTCGTGGGTCGTACACGTCCTAGTCACGTGACTAAGTATACCTTTTGGAAAATCTTGTGGAAAATGTGCATATTTAAAAAGACACGGGTATTTGTCATTTTGTCATGTTGTACAAATTGCTTGAACTAAATAAATACATTTGAATCAATGACTTAATCAAACTGCAATCAAATTCTTCCAGGTCAAATATAAGCTGAGAATTTTTTTTTTTTTTTTTAAGTTTTACACATCGCATGTTGCTTTTAACACGTCTGTTTCAGAATGATGTCGCGTGTTTTATTTTCTATGCATGCTCATAAATTGCTTTTCTTCATTAATCCTGTTTTGTTCTATATTATGTATAGAAAATAATAGAAGTACATGGAAAGACATTGCCTGTTTAAATCAAGGTTTTTCATTTTTTTTTTTTTTGTAAAAAGTTTCATGCAGCGTCATGATGAGATGAGAGAGAATTATTACCTGGATCAGGAACCCGATCAGTTTCAGAGGAAACATTTCACCCATAAGTTATTTCCTGAAAAATCTGAAAAATCTCTGAGAAAAACCAAAAAAGAAAAGCTGCGGCGCCAACGCCAGGCTCTTACACTGCTATCTGAACCAGATTCTTTTTTTTTTGTTAGTTTCTTAAGTAATTAGTTAAATAATTAGGTATGCCACTTGAGCTGGTCAGTGTGTGCTCTCCAGGTCCTCACACACACACACACACACACACACGGATCTGAATATTTTACATTCCCTTCCTCATGATGAAAAGAAAATATTTTCACATCCACGCCTGTATCTCGTCCAAGAAACACCGAAAACGTCTCGTGTCTCATGACCTGCAAATGCTGCACACGCCTGCCTGCGCTGAAATCAAAGGAAGGTGGAGCCATTGAACTTCCACATGGATTACTATTTAGTGCATGCTGTCAGTCATGGATACTAGCCCCACCCCCTCTTGAGGAGCCTGGCACAACAGTGTAAAGTAAGCGATGCTTAGCATCTTTACGTTCTATTAAACACTACAGCAGATGGAAGGACGACCAGGCTGTGGAATGAGCTGGTGTTGCTTCCGCGTGACGCACCTGAATAAAACTAAAGCTCTCAGATGCTCCTGGTTGCTGCTGTAAGCTTCAGAAGGTTTTCATCTTCATTCATCATTAGGAGCCTGTAATGCGGGGCTGGAGTACACCCCGACCGGGGACGAAAACCAATCACAGGACATCACACGGAGGTCTTTACGCCAAACTAAAGATGTTTTCATTGATGACGGAGACTTTCTAGGAAATACAAAGTCATTGAAGGTCTTCTTCTTCTTGAATCAGTCATTGTTTTCATGAGTCTTCCGAAGTCTTCGGTTTTTCGAAGACTTAGAAAGACTGATTTATTGACGTGTTTAAAACGTAAAATCAAGGTGCTAGAATTGAAATCACGAGGCGTGTTCAAGTCAAACCGGGACTTTCCAAACCTCTTGGTAAATGAAGACGTTAAACTGATTAAGATTTACGAGCACAGTACGGCGATGAGATCCTCAGCCACAGTAAAACATTTGAACGCTGGGCTCGGATCACACCGCAGTCGTTCCCATGAGCATTCAGGCACCCGACCCTTAAACACTGATCGAGGGAAGCGAACACACAAACGTTCACCAACACTGCGTACACATCACAGGAACTCAGCTGGGAGGTATTGCCACATCCACCATACAGTCCTGACCTCGCTCCAAGCCATTTCCACATGTTTGGGGCATTAAAGTTCCCAGAGTTCCTGGGAGGCCGGAATTACTGACGTACTGAGAAAACTTTCTACCTTGATGCTGTCCAGGCACTAGTGTGCAAACACTGCGATGCGTGCATTAGTGTAGCAGAGGGTTATATTATAGATCATATAAAGGGATTTTTTTTTTTTTTGACTGTTCTGTTATTCTGCACAAGTCAAAAATCAAAAGTCCCAGTTTGACTTGAACGCCTGACAATTCCACATTGAATTCAAAGTTAAAAGTTCTATGTTTCTGCTATTGTGGGCGATCAGAATAAATTGTATTATCATAGATGTTCACGTCATCCACCTTTCCCTTGGCTGATTTGGACGTCCTGAGCCTCCATGCTTAATTCTACAGTATGTAATTGTTGCCTAAAACCAGGGTTAAGGTGCCATTTTCAAGCATTTTCAAGAAAAAAGAAATCGAATTGATTCAGACTTTATCCAAATTTGTTAACAAATTTAACCCATAATAACTGCAATCAGAGTTAACTAAATGCTTTAATAATGTTCGTCTCTTCAATGTTCATGAACAAAAACAGAGAGCTGTTTCTCTTCAACGCAAGAAGCTTGAAAACAATCTCACATTTCTCAACACTGCCCAATCTCCTACTGATATCTTTTCACTATGCAGACCAAACAGAGCCCGGCTTCTGAACCGCACACACACACACACACCAAAAAAAAGGTCGTTGACCGCTCTCATTTCTAAAGTCCTGACTCAGCAGCTTCGCACGAGGAGGAGTTAAAACCTGCCAGCAAATTTAATTACTTCGCTATTACAAAAACACAACATGGCTCAGCAGGACAGGGTTCGATCCCGTCCTGGCGTGGGACGATCCGTCGACACGTCAGCGTAGCATGAGGATGTGGTGTCGTGTTTGTGCACGTCCACAGGCTTCTATTAGTATCGGAATCGTTTGCTCTTCAGCTGGGTGGCGCAAAAACTGTCAGCGGCTCATGAAGTACAGGAATATTTCCTTGCTTTCATTTTTACTGAATAAATGTCTGCTACCGCAGTAGGATGGACATCTCTAAACTGATCGGTTAAAAGGTGTCTGTAACAGCAGCTCTGACGGTCACTCCAGACGTAATTTAAATCATGGCTCTCTCACAGGGATATACATCGTATCATAAGGGTGTTCAAGTCAAACCGGGACTTTTGATTGCGCAAAATAATAGAACCTAGTCATAAGAGTAAAAACTCTCTTTGTTTCTTTATTTAATCCCGTGCTCGACTAATCCCGTGCTACTCATCCCAGCGTCTGAAACCCTGGCCTCCAAGGAACTCCTTTCGATAGCCAGTCATGCGGAAATGGCTTTGAGCAAAGTCAGGACTGTACGGACGATGTGGCAATAACTCCCAGCCGGGTTCCTGGAATGTGCAAAGATTGTGCGTGCAGTTCACACAGACAGACGTGACTCTTCCGCAAGTTAGGCGACATATGTCTGTGTATGAGGTTATGTCAATTTTCACCGCCTTCTTTAAATTGTTTGCAAGGAACAATTGCTTTACTGTTTGAAGTCCTCTCAAATGAATCTCAAGGATTTTTACACCTTCATTCACCACAAGATTCACTGCAAGTCCTGTTTTGACTTGAACGCTTCTTGTCATACTGTATTATAATCTGAAGACACACTACTGTACACAGGATGAATTTTCAAATTCAGGGTCATCTTTGTGATATAACTTCGTCCCATAATGCAACATAATCAATTCATTTATTGAAAGAAAGTTAAGTGAAAGAAATGACCTAGTTTAACATTTTTACTTCTTTTTTTGTTTGTTTGTTTGTTTGTTTAATTGACACACTGTAGCTTGCCACAGAACGGAAAATGAACTCGTTTACACTGTACTACTGTTTCACCATAAAAGCTGAAATGATTTTCGCCTGTACCTATTCTGCAAAATACAGCTGTGTGTTTAAAAAGAAAACTAAAAACAACAACAAAAAAAACAAGATAAAAATACATTAACTGCTTTTTTTTTTTTTTAGATTCCATTCTTCATGATGGACAGAAAACATTTTCACATCCACGCCTGTATCTCGTCCAAGAAACACCACAAAACGTACTCTAGTGTCTCATGACCTGCTCACCCCTGCACTAAAATTAAAGGAAGGTGGAGCCATTATTTTTACACTTATTACTATTTAGCGCTTTCTGTCGGTTAGTTGTTGTCATGAATACAAGCCATTGTGTCTTGGTTTGCCACAGTGCACAGTAACCTTCCACCCAATACAGTAACTTGCATAGTTTGGCGTATGTTTTTCTTTTGCTTCTTTTCTTTCTTTTGTCTCTCTGCCTCTGATATACAAAGACTCCATATTAATGCAACGTTCAGTGCTGCCCTGTGTCCCAGGGTCCACGTCCTGGAGAGCATTAGTGAGGTCAGTCATGGACGTTGTGTGACCAAGTCTGGGGTGCAAGCAATGTTTTACTTCATTTCAAAAGCTCCTCCAGTGAAGAGAAATCGTAATGTCTTGTGATTGTAAAGACATTCATCTCTTTTGTGCTTCCAACTTTGTGCAAACAGATTGAGAAAGATGACATTCAGGAGTCCACAAACTTTTGGTGACAATAGGTATACTTTTTGATTACGTTTTTTTTTTTTTTTTTTAATCTTTGCCTGCCTCTTACTACCCACTCACTCACTCATCATCATCTTTATAGCTTTATTCAGGGTCAAGGGGGGCCTGGAGCCTATCCCAGGAGACTTAAGGCACAAGGCAGGTACACCCTGGACGGGGTGCCAATTCATTGCACGGTGCACACACACATACACTACGGCCAATTTGGGAATGCCAATTAACCTAACCTACACGTCTTTGGACTGTGGGAGGAAACCGGAGTACCCGGAGAAAACCCACCAAGCACCATGCACACAGAGACGGGAATCGAACCCGGTCCCTGGAGGTGCGAGGCGACAGTGCTAACCACTACACCACCGTGCCGCCTCCCTCTTACTAGATATCTATTTTTTATCCTTTTTTTTATGCTAACACTTGGACCCCTGGAATGGACTCTGACATCTGTGTGCAGGTGATCACACCCACGTCTGTACCAGACAGATAATTAATTCATGGATCACAAGAGAAATGGCACATTTTCAGTTTAATAGAACTCAGACTTTCACAAATCTGGCTTATTTATTTCTCCCTGTAGCGGGTTTAAGTGTTTCTTAAAAAAAATGTTGATGGCAAATTCTTCAAAAAGTACAATAATTTCTTAAATAAAAACAGGTTTAAAAAGTTACAAAAATCTCCCAAAGTGTCTAACGTACTACTGACTTTCCTGGGTTACGTAATTACATGCAAGGTGCAAGAATCAATTTTGCTTCAAAATATCTTTGAGAAACAAAACTGCATGATATTGATCTTATTACCCTGTACTTGGTCGCATACATGAATTCTTTTATTATTCCTGTTTTTATATATATTGACATATATAAGCTGACTGATTATTAGTCATATATTCGTCTACTGGCTATGTGATTAAATTGTGTAATATTCCCAGATTGTTAATTGAGATTTAAAAATATATACTGTATACATAAATATGTTAGTATATGAGTTAGTAGTCTGTGGTTGCACTGATGCGTGTGGTGTTATCCGAGCACATCCACTGAGAGGGTATATAGAGCTGAAAATGCCAAGGTACTGCACATCTATAAACTCCTATCAGCCGTTAGTTCCACTGGCATGAGCAGTCCATTGGCTCCTGGTAGCTGTATTCCACAGACGTAGCGTTGCGGGTGCAGTACAGCTGGATGACGCGGTTCTGTAGGCCGTTTTCGCGACAGCACTTGCAAAAACGTGCATGGCTGTTTATGTTGAAGTTGAATATGGTAGCGGAAGGACATTTCCCATCACAGGAGTATACTGTTACCTGAAAAAGGCAGAGAGAGAGAGAGAAAGAAAGAGAGTTAGGGAGAAATGAGGCCTGGATGATTAAATAGATGTTTTGAAATGAAGCAAGTCTCACTCACTGGTGCATTACTTCTGCAGTCATCTTTCCTGATAGTGGTCCTGATCGCAACCCTTTTGCATGTCTTACCGTCCTCTTTACCTGTACACATCGAGGGAAGTAATACAGTATAATGAAAACACACAGTCACAGTAAATCATACAGTAACATGTAAATATTAAAAGTATTTATTAATCATTAACAAAGAGGAAATTCAGGAGGAAATACAGTAAATACAGTCCTGTAAAAAAATTCTTTAACCACCCCTCATGTAAATTAAATTAAATTAAGTAGATTAAATTAATGAGATGGAAACAATGGTTTAACTGTGACCGTCTGAAAAGTCTCTAAAGATACAGCTTTCTCAGCGACCTCGTGTCCCCTCTCGTCTTTTCCAACCACTCCGCATTCAGCATCACCAGTATACTAATCACCAACCTGATCATCTGTCATCATCTGCATCATGTTTCTCACTGGTTCATGCCTTAAGTTAGATGGTCCATAAGGACTGAAAATGAGAGCTATAAACTTGCCAATAAGCAAGCCTGGAGAACTATTCCTCAGGACTCCATTAATAATATACAATTAAGTCTGGCTCTATCGAAGCAAATACATACAAACATTTAAGTTACAAACTTTTGAATACGGATTAAGTTAGATCACATATCTGGCGTACATCGTCACATGTGTGCAGAGTGCACCCCAGGATGTCCAGAAGCTACTATATAGATGAAGCTGGTACTGCTAAGAAGTGGCAAGCGATAATGATGGAGACAATAGTGAAAAGAGCATGGAGCGAGGTGAAAAGATGGCGGACATTGCTCGTTCTTCAAACATGAATCATTTAACCATCGGCATGATTCCAAAATATTGACAATGTTTGTTGGACTTACGAACAAATCTGACTTAGGAACGTGGAACGGAACTCGTTCGTATGTAGGGGACTTACTGTATGAAGACGTGAGGAGGGGCTCAAAACTTTTGCACAGTACTGTGGATCACGGAGAACAATTTAATTCTAGCTTATTATAGCCTGAAACAGTGGGCGTTTCACATTGCATAGTGACTGACACCTGCTGTAGCAATCGCTGTAGCAACTTAAAGAACCTGACAACAATGATGGACTGACAAAGTGAACCATTTCCACAAGCTGCATATCAGTAGGTTGTACCAGTGTATTTAATTATTATATAAATTTAATTATAATATATTTAATTAAATTTAAATATATAGGTGAAGTGAAAGTAAAGTCATGCTATCGCTTATGCACGCTCGAGTTCTGCTTCCTGTGCCGCAGTGATTATGAATGTAAATAGCAAAGCATTACACTGCAAACGGAATTTTGTATTTTGTACTAAATGTGTTTTAAAAAGATTAAAAAGATGTGGTTGGCTGATTTCACCGGTCTTGGAGGAAGCATGTTTAAGCCTTCACGCTCCCCAGCCAGTACCGGCGAGAGTTGGAGAGGGAAATGGCAGGTCACCAAATTATAAGAGAATAGGAAGGAGAAAAGGGCCATGACGAGAGACACTGTTGCTGTAAGAAAGCCATGGTCAAACTGCTAGCTGTAGTTTTGAGCACAGTTACAGTATGTACATGAAGAGGAGTAATAAAGTAAAAATAAGTCATTTCAGCTTCTATGATTGAATTTGGATGTCACAGGGAAACAGGCCAAGGGAAAACAACAGGGGGAAAAATCTCATTAGAAAAGTCCATGTTGTTCATTATTTTGCAGAGTTAGTTATTATTAAATAGTTTAAAAGAATAGTGAACAGAAGAATCCACGACATGTTTACCAACTGAATAAAACAAAGTGAGAATCATTAATGATGACAACACACTCAGGTTAAATACGGTACATGCTCTTATTGAGTACATGCTACAGTATCGTTCACTCACACACTCGGCATTTCTCTCTCGTGCCTCACACGCAGATTGTTCATTAACTTACAAACACATAACAGACTCAGTGGCTTCTAAGGTGCCAGAAGTACACAGACTCGATACTCATTAAGTAAAAGTATTTGCCTAAAATGTGCCCCTACTGCAAGTAGATGTACCACTTCAAATCTTTACTCAAATCAAATATGCACTTTAAGGTACTCCACAAAGAAAGGTATCTCTCCGGCTGAGTTACTGATCAACAGTATTTTAAAGTAGTTTGAAAACAACTAAAGTTAATACTGTGGATAACATGAATGTGTAAGTCTAGTATTAGAGATAGATAGAGATAGAGATGGATAGGGATTAAGGCCACAGAAAAGACAAAGGCAAAGATCAAGCCAAGTTGTCACAACAAGCCTAGAGAGAGAGAGAGAGACCAGGACGCCACCTGATAAGCGTGTGCTCTTAGTTAGACGTGAGAGTTAAATTAAATAAAATTCATTCTGAATGGACAAGAGCATTTATTTTCAGTTTTCAAAGCCCTGTTCTGTCTCGAGGAGACGGAGGAACTTTGTTTGGTTTTTCGTTTAATTTTAATTTTAATTTTTTTAAGTTTCAATTAATAAACCAACATTATCTCTGAATGGGAAGGTCTGAAGGTCTGAATATGGACTTTTACTTTCATTATTACCTGTTGCCAAGTAACCTCCAATCACTTCGGCGTGTTAACCAAACTGTGTTTTCATAATGTTCTGCCAGTCATTTCTATGAACTTGTTCTGCTTGGACTGGTTTAATGGTTTTGTTTCTTTACTTCCCAAGTCGGCTAGCTTAGGTCAAACTACAGTGACACCTCGGCATACAAACTTAATCCGTTCCGGAGGCGAGTTCTTAAAGCGAAAATTTGTATTTTCCCACTTTCCCATAAGAAATAATGTAAATGAAGATAATCCGTTCCAGCCACCAATTAATCCCCTTCACAACTGTGTTTGACTGATGGCACTTAGTTAGTAACCTACAGTAGTAACCCAATGTAATTATTTAACCAATAACAGAAACTTCAAAGCACTTTTTGTAAGTCGCTCTGGATAATTGCCAATGCCTAAATGTAAATGAAAATGTACTACAGATACAACACTTAAATACAGTAACGGAGTAGTTGTACGTTTTTACTTGCTCACTCTTAATGGTGGAGAAGTTGGAGAGTAGTTTCTCTAACACATTTCACGAAAAAATTGGAGAACTCTGACCCTTAAGGTGTCAGGATTTTAAAGAAAGAGGTGAATTTACTGGAGTTATCAGCCTACCATTTCCACATATCATAAATCACTGATTTGCACTTGACATCTAAGCCAAACAAGAGAGACAAGTGTTGAAGTGTGTGTTGGAGTGTGTGGTATGCAGAGTGCAGGCCTGTCCTCATGTGTGTATTCAAGTTATAAGTTTGTGCTCTTGTTATTTGTAAAATCCTGTATAAACCTCCATAATATTAACATATTAACAGGAGAAATACACACAGGAACATCAACTCATGTCTATTTTAAACGTAATGAGCTTTACGTTATAATTTATACACTTCAACAATAATGGCCAGGGACTTCACTGGTGGTCGCTATAGGAGAAATGACATGATGAAATATAAGGAAAAGATCTCCTAGATGCAGACGTGGTCTCTTACAGAATGACCTGAGCATGTACTGTACAAGGGCTCACTAAACAATGTAAATGATGTAATTCACATGCTGTGGCTATCACAGTCACAAAATCTCAGCTTCACTCAGCAACTATGGAGATGTACACCTACTGTACAAACACTGTTAAATAGAATGACAGCTATGCACTGAATATATATTAAATGTAAGACAGGGAATTTCGGATTCACCATAACTGGGTGAATCTCTGGCCACCGACATCACAGTACAGTACCAGTCAAAAGTTTGGACGCACCTTCTAATTCAGTGTTTTTCGTTTAGTGATTTATTTTCTACATTCCAGAACAATACTGGGCGGCACGGTGGTGTAGTGGTTAGCACTGTCGCCTTGCACCGCCAGGGTTCGATTCCTGTCTCTGTGTGCATGGAGTTTGCATGTTCTCCCCGTGCTTGGTGGGTTTCCTCCGGGTACTCTGGTTTCTTCCCACAGTCCAAAGACATCTAGGTTAGGCTAATTGGCGTTCCCAATTAGCCCATAGTGTGTGAGTGAGTGTATGTGTGTTTCTGTGCCCCAAGTCTCTTGGGATAGGCTCCCGGCCCCCCATGACCCTGAATACAGGATTAAGCGGTATAGATGAGTGCGTGAGAACAATACTGGAGATTTTAAAACTATTAAATAACACACATGGAATTAATTAATTAATTAAGTAGCAGACACATCTCAGTATCAACTGTCCAAAGGAGACTATTGAATATTTTGGACGTTTTACAATGTAGAAAGAAATAAAAGTCAGGAAACAGCATGAAAGTAGAAGAGACTGTGTCCAGATGTCCAGACTTTTGACTGGTAGTTTAAATGGTTTAGGAATGTGCTGTGAAAATGCATGTAACTGTCTGAGCCAGTGTACAGAACCATATAGACCCATAAATATTCTACACTATAACAGTCACCGCCTGCTATAAGGTTTATTTGGCATAAATTTTAGGGTGCCATTTTTCTCCGGATCACTAGGTGGCACTAGCAGCTCTAGATGTTAAAAAAAAAAAAAGAAAAGTAAGAGTAGAGTGAGAGGGAGTTTGGACCAGTTTGGGTCCACATTGCTCTACTATAAGCAATCCTGGTTGGGAAACTTTTGTTTGCTGCTCAATCGTAAGTGATGTTTTCTTCTTCTTTTTGTGGTATCTTGGTTATTGTTTAGCAAGTGTTATTCATTTTTTTTTTTATTTACAGTATGGTTCTCTTTTCTAGAGTATGTGAGGCCTCTTCTTAGGCCTAAGGACCTACATGTTTGCTGGGTTTTGGGTGCATCCTTGCAACTGCTCGAACTTGTGCAAAACTGTTATTTTCAGGGATGAGGTTTACTGAGGATACATCTACTGTATGAAAGAATGTATGCAGTAGACAAAATTGTGCAAAATAGAGCTCTATTGATACGCGTTACATTTTTGACCTTGTCAGTATTTTTACAGTACAAACAGATGTTTCAGTAGCCGTCGACACTGTTATCAATATATCAGTACATTATAGTGAAATGAGTAAGCTTCTTGTGTTACACCATCTTTGGAGACATGAAACAGATTTTTCAGCTTTGTTTGTGTTGCTCTATGCGATACTAGCACTGGACTCCTCAAGCTGACATTTACGTTTAAGACGTTTAACAGAATCTTTAAACAATATTTAGTGATGCCGTTCACAGCTTTGAGCTGTCACTACTGGAGCACTTCGAAAAAATTCACATAAAGGGGGTGGAGCAAACCCAGTAAAATGGCTAAACTACTACAGTATATAGTGTGCTCAAATAGATATTAAATCCATGACTTAATCCCACCCTGCACACTAAACTACTCAATAGTATGCTTGATAAATACTAAATTCACTGCTAAATCCCATCCTGTGCACTAAACTACTCAGTAATATGCTCTAATAGATACTAAATCCACAAGTAAATCCCACCCCACGCACTAAACTACTAAAAAGTACGCTTTAATACAAGTACAGTGAAACCTTGGACTGTGAGTAGAATTCATTCTGAAAACTTGTATATCAAAAAGATTTCCTCCCATAAGAAATAATGGAAACTCGGATGATTCGTTCCACAACCCAAAAATATTTGTATAAAAGTATATATCGGTGTATTCCTATTTATCAGTAACTTTAGTTTTTAAAGTTTATACAAGTAATTTTTAAATATGGGTTGGGTCACTCACACACACACACACACACACGGTACACTAAATGAGAGGAAGAGCTTTGGAAAGTACCTGTGTCACAGTTAGTACTAGCAGTGGGAGTTACTGGACTAATGGAAAAAGGTAACAAACCAAGTCCAGCACCTGAGAAACACACAGGGGCAAATTTATAATTTCACACTTTGACCATTGGTCATAAACACCGTCTTCCCAGCATGCACTGTGTCAAGCTGGTCTGAAATCCCTCAACTCATTCCTCGCCTCAAACCATATAGCAGCCAACCCACAGGAAACACCTGCAACAACCAAACCACATGCCCTCACACACCCGCATGCAGGCAGAAACAGAACCTCTGACAACAATTAATATTTATATAATTTTTAAAAATAAATGTAAGGATCATGTGAACACAGATAGGGCACATGCCAAAGCGTCTCCTCAAAGGCATTTCTTACTTCCCCAGGCATGCAGCAGATTCGATACCAAAGCAGCAGGCTTTAGCGGAGCAATTAAAGATCATGCAAACTGCTATTCATGCTAGTTTTGGTTAGCATTGTACAAGTAAGAAGAAGAGGGCTTTAAAGTATCCAGAGCTGATTTCCTTCCTTACAGAAAGCATACAAAATCTAAAATCTCAATTATAGGGCTACATAAATCATTTGGATCATTCTTTTTTTTTAGTTTGACCAACAAAACATAACTGATTATGACAGTGTTGAGCTCAGCTACAGTTATGGAAACAGATAAATAACTAAATAATCTACTTATTAGTGAATGTTTCAGTTCTCACTTTTATAAAAGACAAATTACAGAACCTGAAACCACAAAACTACAGTACTGTACAGAAGTCATGAGCCAGCCCTCATTTATACGTAAATTAAAATGCTAATCCATCCTGTCAACTACATTTGAGGCTTTACTGCACTGTCCAGGAATGCAATTTGTCTGCTCAGAATTCTGACAGCAAAATAAGAAAGAAAGAAAAAAGCTTTTTTATTGTTTATTTATATTTACAGTGTTCAGTAACCACAATTTTACTATCTAAGTGAATATGTTCTTTATTACGCAGCTATTGATTTTTTGTACCTAAAACCAAACCAAAGCTAATACACCTGGCAAACATAAAATATCTCACAACCTAAACATTAATCTTGTTAGTAGAGCTGCAGAATCCCTTTTAAATCTCTTCCTGCCAAACCCCTATGCTGCATAAAAAAAGGAAATTTTGTAAATGCAACATAATAAAAAAAATATACATGTAAAGATGGAATTAGGAATAGGAATAAAAAGACAGAAATGAGGACCAGGAAGACTAAAAGCGGGCTTCATTTCCTCCAGGACAGCAGGACTCAGTTTAACCACAAAGCGAAACTAGCAGCCAAAACCAAAAAACCCCATACAGCGACCACTAGAAACCACAAGCAGCCACCACCCCACCTGAACACTTACATGTCTTGCAGCAACCATCAACGTAGGTCTGCACCACGCCTCCATTCTGAAAAGAGATGGTGAGAATTATAAACATGGGTTTAAAAATCTCTGCTCCCATAATGACTGAAAATGCCTCCGTGTTTCTGCAGACCTGAATGCACTCTGTGTCGTTGAATGGAGGGCAGACGACTCCGGAGGCAAGAATCACCGCCCCCACTGCTGTCTCGATGCAGTCAAAGCGTGTGCAGTTTGACACCCAAGAGCTACCTGCCTAGAATCAGACAGAAATGACCCCCGCCCCCACACACATGAGCTTCAGTTATGATTGATATAAATTAACTACTGTATCTGTAATACATAATACTGTAGAAGGGCCAAACACATTTTTTTTAACTATGGCGTCTCAGAATCCGTTACACTTTAAGGCAGAAACAAAACTATAATGTTAAGAATAATTGCTACTTACACAATTAACTAAGTACTTAACTATTAATTAATTGCTTGATTGAAACTCATTATATGTGCGTGTTATCCCCTGCCTGCCAAAAACAACATTTAAAATGTGAAATATTGGGCTAAATCAAGCAAAGAAAAACATTGAAATGACTGGATTGGGATTAAAAACTTGGACCAAAACCATTGGACCAATGGAAACAGTTCATGTGATCTGATGAGTTCAGACTGAGCCTATTCCAGATCGATGGGCGCATTAGGGAAAGAAGTGAAGTGCATGAAGCGATGCACTCGTCTTGCACATGGCCTACTGCACAAGCTTCTCGAGTCAGTGTTCTGATCTGGGGTTGGTTCAGTTGGTCAGGACTAGGCTCAGCAATGTTAAGTGGATATAAAATGAAGTTAAACAAAAAAACTAATCCAAATTGTAAAATCTTTTAAAGGTGATAATTTGACAAGAAAAAAAAAGGATCCAACGCACACAATTTTAGCTTGGTGGGAATGCTTGAGTCTGATTGGTCATTTCAGGACTGGGATTTCCTACAAATCTTCCTGAGCCTCCAATAACTACCTGGACTTCATATTAACATCAATTAACATCTGTTAACAACTGCTATACTGAACTGCCTGCCAGCCAACACACAGTATGAATGCAGATCAGTTCCTGCTCTCTTTTTCACCCAGATGAGGATGGGTTCCCTGTTGAGTCGAGGTCCTCTCAAGGTTTCTTCCTACTGCCATGTCGGGGAGTTTTTCCTTGCCACTGTCGCCCTCGGCTTGTTCATCAGGGACTATCTGACCGTTTTGATTCATCACTTAAATAATTCTTTTGATTGTGTTAAGCTGCCTTGCGAGAATGACTGTTGTTAAAAGCGCTATACAAATAAAATTGAATTGAATTGAATTGAAGTCGGCTGACGACCTGAGTTATCACAGCAGATTATTACATCTATGGAGTTTTTTTTTTTTTTCACTTTCATGACACAAGCATATTCTAGGACCCAAATTGTAAAGCCGTGTTTGCAGTTCTGGGAGCATAAGGAATCATTCTCATGTATGAATTGGCCATCAAATTGTACACTGTAATTAAAGCTAAAGGCGGTCGAACAAAATGTTAGTGTACGCAAATTATTTTTTTTTGGCCAGCCATAATATTTAATTAAAGAGAGTCAGGTGTACCGTAAATACTTCTGTAGTTCCGTTTTCGTTGGTGAATGAGCATGAGACGTTCTTACACGAGCCACAACACACGTAGGGGTCAGAGGACGGGACATACACCTGGTGCTTTAAAAACAAACAAGACAGAGGTGAGCAAAGCCATTCACAGCCTTCAGATCTACAAAGGTAACACATGTATTATGTAAACTCAACATCCTACAAGAGCTGCAGTTGTGGAGTAGCTTTGACCAGAACATCACCCATCACAATTTGGCCCTCGTCCCAGTAGCTAGTTAGAATATCCCAAATATAATCATGTTTTTGCACATAAAAACAATCAAAACATTTAGAAAAGTAAAATATAAAATGAATAGACATTAAACCTCACTTAACATTAATTCATGATTCATCTTGTCAACGACTGCTTAAAAAAAGCAAACTGAAAGTGGCTCCCTTTTCTTCTTGCTACCGTCCTTGCTAACATTCTTGGGACTTGTGGTGCTACGTCTTCACTAAATCTTGCACAAAATGCAAAAAAATCAGTAAACTCGCTTCGCTTGGCTTTCCACTGATGAAACAAGGTTTGAACAGCTCCCGGCCGTACACGCAACTTGCGATTCGGGTTTATTTGCTCATATGCCAAAAATGCAGAAATACTGCTGAGTTACTGCTGTATTAGGCAGCAAATTTCTTTTTACTCTTTTTACACATTTTTTCTTCTTGGCTAGTTATGTTGGCTAGACAGCTGGATCAGAGCAGCTCCAAAACTGCAGCTTTTGTGTGAGGATCCTGGTCTACGGTAGTCAAGACCTATCATAAGTGATCCAAGAGAGGATAAGCGATAAACTGGCGATAAGGCTCATGGGCTCAGAGTCAGCCAGGGCCCAGTGATGCAAATGGGGAGTAAAGGTTGGCCCCTTAGACAGAGTTTTAGGGATGTCTATGCCATAATTAAAGTCTTTTCTTCAAACACAGTGGCTTATAGGATTACTGGAAACCTCACAACAGACTTTCCACTTTATGATTTTTTAAAATGAACATAAAGAACCTTTGGTGACCGTACATTAGGATTATGTAAGACACCTTACACTTACTGTACTGTATATTAATGGCTAAAACTGTTTATATTTAACTTGTAATATTATCGATAGTTTGTTCTGTTGGACTTACAGGTTCACACTTTTCTGAGCAATTTGAAGTGGTCACGTCCATGGCGTAAAAACCCGTGTCGGGGTCTGTGTGTGTGAGGCACTGCACAGTATAACACAGCTCTCCCTCTACGTACTGCACCATGGACTGGCCCGGACTCAGCACAGTCACTCCCTGAAATAAACATACATCTGCCTTCTCTGCACACACACACACACACACACACACACAAAAGCAAAACATATTTAAAGTACAATGATTGGTTATGCAAGATTGCAGCAATCAGTGTGTGTGTGTGTGTGTGTGTGTGTGTGTGTGTGTGTGTGTGTGTGTGTGTGTTTCTTACTACATAAGTACATAGTGCAGCCACAGGTACTGCTTTCATCTGGCTCCTCTTCTTGAATTTCTCCCTGACAAAGACAAAATACAAAATTGAAGGCGACTTAAAGAAATTAGATAAACATATATAAAACTGTGTTTGATAAAAGCTAGAGGAAGGATATAATTACTGTCCAGATTTGTATGTTTTTTTTTCAAGTTTAAAATTGATCAATTTCCAAGATACAGTAACTAGAACATCTAACATTTAATTTATTTATGTTCACAAATTCTACAAATTAAATAAGAACCAAGGGATACTGCTCGACCAAAAATAAACATTGCAGCTTTGTTCTCATTGAATATACAGTGGAACCTTGGATTATGAGCATAATTTGTTCCGGAAGTGGGCTCGTATTCCAAAACACTCGTAAACCAAATAGAATTTTCCCATAAGAAATAATAAAAAACTCAAATTATTCATTCCACACCAAAAGAAAGTAATACATAAAATTAATAAATACAATATATAAAGTCAAAATAAAACAAATTAACCTGGTCTTTACCTTTAAAAAAGTAAAAATAAATCCCAACAGATAAGTGTTTGTGTATTTGTGTGTGTACGTGGAATTAGCCCCTTAACTCGCCGCGCCTTGTACAGTAAAACTCATCCTCCCTCCCCCACCTCGCTTTTTAAGTTTCACAACAAACACACACACAACGGAATCATGATTTTAACTGAAACAAAAATCCCTCTAATGACACTCGCGTGAGCGCATACTAACGGAATCAGTGCTGTAAAGTAAAAGAAACAAAAAACAAATGAACCAGCACTTTACCTTTGAAAAGAATCGCAACAGGGCAGAGTTTTCTGTGTAGAGCAGAGAGTGTGTTAAGCTGGGGAGGGGGGTGTGAAGGCGAGAGAGTGTGTGCGCGTGTGTCGGTGTGTGTGTTGGTGTCAAATTATGTGCGCGCACACACATAGGAGACACGCTGAAACAGAGAGGGAGACGTTGATTATACCAGTAAGAGATGAGCATCAAGACCCAGCAGGGGAGACGATTACCCACAATTCCACAGCGCAAGAGAGAGAAAAATCATTGGCTCATTTGTGATCATGTGACGCTCGGTTTCAAAACAAGAGCGCATGCGTAATTCATGATGCTTGGCACTCGTAAACCAAGACTTGCTCATTTTTCAAGTCAAAATGTATTAAAAAATCTTTGCTCGTCTTGCAGAACACTCGCAAACTGCGTTACTCGCAATCCGGGGTACCACTGTATATTTGTTTATAAGGTTTATATGTCCTGTACATCATATGACATGCCATGAACAGGAACTCACCACAGTGCACTGAGGCCGTGAGATACTGTCACACTGACACTCTGCGGGAGAGACGACAGTTAGCAAACTAAATCAGATCAGTGCATTTGTATGGATATAAACAGCGTCCCAAAAGTCTCCATAAACAGGCAACATAACACTGTTTTTTCAGACTTGGTTTATACACTGAAGCAAAACATTATGCCTGGTATTGTGTAGGTTCCCGCTGGGCAGCTCTGGCCCCTCGAGGCATGACTCTACAAGACCTCTGGGACGGGCTGGCACACACACTCATTTATACACACTCATTTACACACTACAGGGCAATTTTGAAAAATCAAACCCACCAAGCACAGGGAGAACATGCAAACTCCATACACACATATCCAAGCCAGGACTCGAACCTGGATCTTCCAAGTGGGCAATTGGGGGAATTGAACCCATGACCATGGACAAGAAATGACAAAAATAATTTTATAAAAATCTCTATTGGGAAGCTGTCGCTATGTTGCAATAAACTTTAACAGGAAACCATGTTGAAAAACTTCATAAACTTCATAAAGTGTTTCATACCGACTAAATAGACATCCAGTGACGAGGGCACAGACGATTAATTTCCCCTATGTACAGAGTCTTTTGGGATGCTTTGTATATGAAGGATTTATCTGAATATGAATATTACCACACTGGACATCAGGGCAGCAGCTGCCAGATACAGGCCTCTTGACCAGTGCAGTACCTGTAGCACAGCTAATACTGGGCTCAGGACACAGGTTCATATCACACACTGCAAAAACAAAAGCAATGAGTATTCAACAGAAGCTTTCAAATTTAATCAATTGGGGGGAAAATAAATCATTATATATATAAACTTATAAAACAAAATTTGTACTACAGTAGTACAAATTCTGTTATATATGTTTATTATGTCTGCATTATGTACAGTACAAGACCATTCCCTACAAAGATACACTAAAATTAATGAATAAATAACATTACAGAAGAAAGGAAATGAAAACAGAAAGGAGCAAGTGTGACGAAGTTACCAAAAGAACTCATATTCTCCAGCATGCTCAGTAAAACCTAACAGCTGTTTTATTTACAGTACTGTGCAGAAGTCTTGGGAACATCCAAACAAAAGCCATATGTAATGATGCTTTTGAAAACATTTCTACATTAAAAGAAACTTCTATAAAAAAGCACTAAGTAATAACATACAATACATACAAAAATACATAGGTTTTACTGAGCATGCTGAAGAATGAGTTCTTTTGGTAACTTCGTCCCACTCGCTCCTTTCTATTTTCATGCAAAACCCAGGAGTCGACATTATTGATTTTTTTTTTCCCCATCTGAAAACTGGTCTGTCATATAATATGTCGCCTAAGACTTTTGCATAGTACTTATTTTAGTGAAGTACTAATTAATTATTAAGTGGTTTATTTTAATTGATTAGAAACTACATACAGTATGATTTCATCATTCATTATTACCATCTGATCTTGCGTGTGCTTGTGTATGTGTTGAATTACCGCAGTGATAACTGGGGCAGCAGTGATGAGTAGTATTCATATCCACAACCAAAATCTCTCCCGGCACACACACTGGGATGGGCTCCATGCAGGACTCACACACTGTCAGACACACACAGTGTAACAGATATGGCAATATAAAACGTCAAATCATACTATACTATACTCAGGGCATATTATAATCATACCATTAGATATTATATATAGGCAATTAATGAAAAATTATACTACACCGATATTCAGAACCTCTAACTCTCGTAATGTTCCCCATGTCAGGGTTATTTTGTTTTCGTTTTTATTCTGTTTTCGTTTTAATCTCTGTGTGTTTATGTACCACCTCTTTAAAACATACTACCCACATGACTGTGCCCCATCCAGTCTGTAATATTATTTCCTTAGAAAAATTCCAGCTGTAATATTTTACCATATTTACATTACAAAATACTAATAGTACAGTACATTAACTAAGATAAAAGATTCAATTAATCGTGATATTGAGGTCACATTGACCTGCACTACTAGCAGCATACAAGAATAAATCATTTTCCAACTGATGGCATTTACAGGGAGCCAAAACTCTCATGGACTTAAGTTGTCATACAGCTGTTAAAAGGATTAAAACTGAAGTCAAACATTTTACAAACTTGACTCTGACAAGATGAACATAAATAGTGCAGTTTGAATTCTTGCACTGCATACTGTATATTAACATGGGATATCACTGTAATAACTGTAAAACTTCTGTACAAGGCAGCATCATGAAGCAACAAAGCAGCCAATAGTCACTCATGTTAAAAAAGAGATGGTGAGTTGCAATCCCATGGAGCCAGGGCAACGGTTTCGACAGGTTTGTGCTTACAGTTACCATTTCCGACAATTTTGTATACATTTTTTAAATTTTTATATTAAAGTTTTATTTTCAAATTCCTATAGTTATAAGCTTGCTTACCTGATCTCTTGAATTGAATGGGTTTAACCAAAATCTAATAAATAGTACTCCTGTTAATGTGTGTTGTGTCACCATCGGTCTAATGTTCAAATATATATTTTGAATACTAAGAGGTCCGGATAGTTTTTGATTTTACTTCACTAGGATTCCTTAGCTGAAAATTATTTAAGAATTCTTACTAAACATTCTAATACACAGTTTGCAAATTACAAAATAACTTAGGGTAAGTTAGTCTGCGATGTGATAAAGAGTGTGCGTTTGTTCATTTGAGAAGCACAGAGACATGGTGAGAACCCAATGTTTTAAAACTTAAAACTATACTCCTTTTTTTACCCCGTTGTTTCAATTCATGCCAATTGGCTTGCACTGTATATGTACTGTACAGGGTGGGCCATTTATATGGATCCACCTTAATAAAATGGGAATGGTTGGTGATCTTGGATCCAACTTTTGTTTTTTCAATAGGAAGAGGGTCATGTGAGACATCAAACTTATTGGGAATTTCACAAGAAAATTCACAAGAAAATCAATGGTGTGCTTGGTTTTAACGTAACTTTATTCTTTCATGAGTTATTTACAAGTTTCGCTTTGTTCACAGCCATTGACATGTCGACGAGGTTAACACGTGATGAGCGGATCGAAATTGCGTTGATATCTGGTGAACGCAGTAACCGGGTCATTGCAGCAGATTTCAATGCAAGACACCCTACAACACCACCCATCTCCCATGCTACAGTTAGCAAACTGCCTGCTAAGTTTCGTGAAACTGGTTCAGTGTTGGATTTGCCAAAATGTGGACACATGAAAACTGTCACTAATGAACAAACATCAGTGGCAGTCCTAGCTTCATTCAGCAAGAGCCCACAGCGTAGCCCTCGCCGCATGTCACTGGAGAGTGGCATTAGTCGAACATCCCTTTGGCGGATATTAGCTACTCACAAATGGCACCCTTACAAACTCCAGCTACTGCAGCTTCTCAACGAGGATGACCCAGATCGGCGCACACAATTTGCAGAATGGGCAAAACAAAAATTGGACCAGGACCCTCAGTTCACGCAGAAGGTTTTGTTCAGTGATGAGGCAAACTTTTATGTGACTGGTGAAGTTAACAAACAAAACCACCGCTATTGGTCTGACACTAACCCACATTGGATAGATCCCTCCAAGACTGTTGGAACAGAAAAAGTGATGGTATGGTGTGGTATATGGGGTACAAAGATAGTGGGGCCATTCTTCATCAATGGAAACCTCAAGGCCACTGGATATTTGAAATTGCTACATGATGATGTGTTTCCCTCTTTATGCACTGAAGCTGGCACGTTCCCTGAGTTTTTCCAGCAAGATGGTGCACCAACACATTATGGGTGTCAGGTCCGAGCATTCCTAGATGAACAGTTTCCTGAAAAGTGGATTGGTCGTCGTGGGCCAGCTGAATGGCCCCCAAGGTCTCCCGATCTGACCCCCTTAGACTTTTATCTTTGGGGTCATCTGAATGCAATTGTCTATGGTGTGAGGATACAAGATGTGCAGCACCTGAAACTACGGATACTGGAAGCCTGTGCTGGCATTTCTCCTGCGGTGTTGCTATCAGTGTGTGAAGAGTGGGAGAAGAGGGTTGCATTGACAATCCATCACAATGGGCAGCACATTGAACACATTTTATAAGTGGTCAGAAACTTGTAAAGTTACATTACTTGTGAAAACTTGTGAAATAAGTTACATTAAAACCAAGCACACCATTGTTTTTCTTGTGAAATTCCCAATAAGTTTGATGTGTCACATGACCCTCTTCCTACTGAAAAAAACAAAAGTTAAATCCAAGATGGCCGATTTCAAAATGGCCACCATGGTCACCACCCATCTTGAAAAGTTTGCCCCCTCACATATACTAATGTGCCATAAAACAGGACGTTAATATCACCAACCATTCCCATTTTATTAAGGTGTATCCATATAAATGGCCCACCCTGTATATTCATTTTTTCCTCCTTATTAAAAAAAAATAATAATAATTCTACGTATCTACTTTCCCAATCTGAATTTTATCCCATGAATTTGTCGGAATAACAAAATGTGTCAATCTACTATCTACTACCAGTCTAAAGTTTGGACATACTTTTTAATTTCATTGTGTTTCCTGATTTATATTACTTACTACACTGTAAAACAATGCTGCTGGCATCATATATACTGTAATAATCTTCTGTGAACAGTTATTACAGATGTTGATGTTCAGTATTTGCTATTCATGATCTGTAAAGCCTTCAGAACAGCTCTAATGGTGATTTTCTCTAAATGAGCTTCTCCTCTGCAGCAAGGGTAAGCTTTGGTCTCGTTTCCTAGGAAGGTCTTCATGAGAGACAGTTTCATCATGGTGCTTTAAGGGTTTTTTGAAATGCACTCGACACAATACTGTTCTTGCACAAACTATTACAGAACATCTGACCTTCACATCTTAAAATAACAACTGACTGTTGTTGTTATTTAATTACCTAATGTCATACGTGTTATTTCGTAGTTTTGAAAAAAAAAATCCTGTATTGTTCTAGAATGTAGAAAATAAATCAAAACTTATATCTAAACTTTTAACTTGTACTGTATGTAAAACATCTCTTGACTGCTTATCACCGAACACATTCTCGTCAAACTCTTCTTACCACATAGATAGTTATAGCAGCAGGCATGCTGCCCTCTGACTTCCACCAAAAACTGGTCCTCTTTGCATTCAGGCATTGGGACACTTGGACACGACAGAGGGTCACATTCTGCAACAAAATAATGATTTCGGATTTATTATTTCGATCTTAATGAGCAAGCCACTGTATTTTAGAAGTGAATGAATGATGTAACGTCACTGACCACATCGATATTCAGGACAGCAGGAGACGGTGCTATAGCCAATCACAAGCTTGTTCCCAATCTCACAGGAAGGAATGTCATTCTGGCAAATGGTCATGTTACACTCTATATATATACACACACACACACACACACACACATACATACTAGCCCTTCCTATAGACGTAATTAATAAAAACAGCATTTATTTTGTTTGTTCTGTTTTGTGTGCATGTGTACCGCAAATCTTTTTCGGGCAGCAAGCGCCCTCCTCCAGCACATCAGTGTAGTACTCGCCGTCACGCTCACACAGAGGGACAGGCTCAGGAGGACACTCAGGCTCCACCGGGACAACACTGCCATTCTCCAGGCAGGTGAAGAGACAGCAGCCTCGCAGAGAGCCGTTCCACACCTCCCCTGGGGCCCGTGGGGCGCCGTCGTTATCCGTACACACTGACGCGCACAGGTCGGGCACAGAAACACACGCTTGTTAATTACAAAGTATAGAAACAATACATATTTGTAACTAACTAATCAGCAGGGTGGCGTCTGTGTTAGCATGTTAGCAGTTTAACCCTTAAAACCCAAGTGGCACAGATCCACCTTATACTACAATTATACTTACACTAGCATAATTATATAACAATATACTTATATAACATAATTATACTACAATTAATATAATAGAAATATATTTACATAGTTACAAATACATTTATAATTAAATTTCCATCCAAAATAAATAAATAAATAAATATCTATGTTGCCGTATGGAAGCCTTGCAAGTGTGTTTTAATGCAAAAGCTTCACATTTTCCAAACTGTGCATTTGGGTTTTACAGACCAGAATATGGGAATGATTATGCAAAAATATATAAATCTCTCAATGAGTGTATTATAATTCTTTTGGTCAAACAACATCATCATGTGTATCTGTGCTTTTCTTTGTGACCAATGTTTACATTGTTTGCTCAGTCATGCTTGTTTAGTTGGTTAAAATTAGATTAAATTCAGTTTGCGCTGAATAAAACATATTTCACTATACTATATTGCACAATTCTGAACCCTACACACTATATGTTTATTAAAAAAATTATAAATAAGAAACAGGCGGCACGGTGGTGTAGTGGTTAGCACTGTCGCCTTGCACCGCCAGGGTCCGGTTTCGATCCCCGGCCAGGCTCGATTCCCATCTCTGTGTGCATGGAGTTTGCATCTTCTCCCCGTGCTTGGTGGATTTCCTCCGGGTACTCCGGTTTCCTCCCACAGTCCAAAGACATGTAGGTTAGGCTAAGTGGCATTCCCAAATTGCCCGTAGTGTGTGAATGAGTGAGTGTGTGTGTCTGTGCCCTGTGATGGATTGGCACCCTGTCCAGGGTGTACCCTGCCATGTGCCCTAAGTCTCCTGGGATAGACTCCAGGCCCCCCCGTGACCCTGAATACAGGATTAAGCGGTATAGATGATGAGTGAGTGAGTGAGATAAATAAGAAACAAAAACTGGCTAAAATGCTCAGGGTTTTGAGAGCTACTGTACATGTCTAAAACATCTGATTATCATGTCATGTCTATGGGATAGTAATGTATCACATCACTGAACCATTTTACCTAAAGACTACAATAGTTCTTTCATTTCTACATTGTGATTACATAAGGCCGTGATTCCTCACCACACTGGTCCTCAGTGACGCAGAACGCCGAGTCGGCTCGGTGCAGGATGGTACCGCTCTTACACACACATTCCTCCCGGATGGACGAACAGGTGCTCTCCTCATAATAATCTCGATTCTGACACGTCATCGTTTTGCACGTGTTCACACACGGCTTATACTCTTTACCAGGTGGACACTTCAGAGCTGCCGCGTACAAACAAACACAAAGAGCGCAGAACGGACATGAACAGGAACAAGAATACAGTCCATAGTTTGTGCATGAGACCTGGCATATCTGTGTGTGTGTGTGTGTGTGTGTGTGTGTGTGTGTGTGTGTGTGTGTGTGTGTGTGTGTGTGCACTGTACATTATTTGTGCATGTAAAAACTTACGGCAGAAGTTGCTTTTCCTCCAGCTGAAGCAGATCTGGTGAGTGTAACAGATGGCTACATAAGCAGCGAGAAAGTCACACTCGTGTTCCTTGTAGTGCAGATCACCTGCCCAGATTTTGTCACAGAAATGCTCTGGGGAAACCTATATAAAAATATAATTAACAATTCAACATCCACTCAGAATGAACAACTGTCTTGTCGTGCAATAAATCCTTAATGTAATTGTGAAAAAAAAAAAGTGAATTTTGATCTGGTGAATGGCTGGCTGAAATTAAATTGAGCGGTGATTGTAGTACATTTGATAAGAGAGCGCAAAATACATGATTGAATTTGGAATAGAAAATGTCTCAGTACTTTCTCAATTAATGTAATGTATTGCTGGATTGCTCTGTTTTGTCTTTTATGAAAAGAATATATTGCTTTTATATAAATATTTCGAAATCTGTGCAGGACCTTGTGGTGACACTTGGAGAAGGGCGTCTGGTTGAGCATTTGGAAACACTTGGAGCAGTTTCCCGTAGTGCAGTTGTCTCCCACTCTGCGGAAGTAATCCGTTTCTTCGGATGTGTCCACCATCCAGCTGTGAAGAAACAAAGGGATGTCCTCCACGTCTCGCATCACAGTTCCATTGGGCAAGCGTAAGTCATCTGCCGGGTTACCGTCACAGCAGCCTGAGACGAAGCACATGTTAGTCTTAAACATATGCCTTCTGTATATTAATATGCCGGCATATCCAGTTTAGGATCTGCTTTAAACAAATTAATTAAGAAATAAAGAAGAGTTCTCTATATATATATATATATATATATATATATATATATATATTTTTTTTTTTTTATGCTTCAATTGTACTTATACACTGTCTGGTCATAAAGAAAAAGTCACCCCCTGGATTCAACTAAACAAATAGTTAATAACCTATTTAACATACAGGAGCTAACCCTATTTAACCCTAACTGATATAGTGAGCAGCTTCTCATTTCCTAAACCACAATGTCAGGAGATATTCTGTGGTTGTGGCAAAGATGTTACTCCGTTTCATACGTTTAAAACTATTTTCCTGGCTTAAGAACTGTAAAACGCATTTTTAAAACCTGGAAGGATAGGTGAACTTTCATCTTCAAGGAAAAAATAAGGTCGAAAAAATATCCAGAATGAAGGTGGAGGAAGATTACTTATACACTTAGTGAAGTCAAATCATAATTAAAACTACAGCAGAACTCACGGCTATGTTTAATAGTGAACGTAAGAGCTTTTACACACAGAGTAAAGAGAACTCTAGGGATTGGGACTAAATAGCTGTGTAGCCTCAGATAAAGCACTTATCAGTGATGATCATCACAAAAAAAAAAGGCTTTGATTTGCTAGGGAACATAAAGAAATGACTGTGGAGCAATGGAAAAAGGTCATGTGATCTGATGAGCGCAGGCTTAGGTTCAGGATAAAATGATGCACCATGCCATCATGCCTAGTGTCCACTGTACAAGCCTGTGGAGACAGATCTGGGGTTGCTTCTGTTAGTCAGGTCTACAGTAGGCTCAGTAGGTAGGTTTACTGTAATCAGCTGACGACCTGAATGAACTGAATGACCAGGTTTTTTCTGAACAATGTATTTTTTTCTTTCCTGATGGAATGGGTATATTCCAAGACAATGATACCAGGAGACATGACATGGCTAAGATTGTGGAAAAGCGATTCAGGAAGCATAAGACAACATTTTCACACATGGATTGGCCACCACAGAGGCCAGACCTAAATCTACAGTATGTGTGCTGGAGAAACATGTATGCAGCGGTCCGACTCTCCCATCATCAATACAAAGGAGAATCTTGGAGAGAAATTAATGTGACTCTGCATATAAATAAATGCTGTGACATTACAAGAGCGTATTGGAAAGATGCCATGGCAAAAATAAAGACAAAAGACAATCCAACAAAATATTAGAATGTAGTGACTTTTAGCGACATTTTTAACCAGGCAGTGTAGTGATGTTAGATAATTGGCCATGACCTTCACTTAGGCTATGATTATGTTACTTGATTAAATTACTCTCATGACACTATCATAATATATCGTAATTTTTTTTCTTTAAATTATCCTGGACTATACATTGTCCTCTCAACTGTAAAGTACATCACTGTATCATACACCACAAAACAGAAATTTACCCAACACTCCAACATACCTTCTTTAATGTGTAATCATTTTTATTATGTTACCATACTTGGTTTTTTTTTTTTTCGTTTTAGCTAAAAGTCTTCAGCTCACAGAGACATACTGACCACAGAGGCCCCTGGTGGAGGTGTTATCAGGAGTGCCGTACTGTAGGACCATGATGCCGGTGCTGTGGTACCACTGGATACTGATTCCACCAGGAGTGTGGATGATGTACATGGTCCCTGTGTCGTCGATGTGCAGGTTCAACCTGGTGAACGGCAGTCGAGCTGTGATCTGGTTCACTGATACCTACAAAGAAAGCATTACAACTTAATATTTATAAACTCAGCGGAAATAAAAACAAAATAAAAATCACTTGATAAATAGATATGGGGCACTGAAAGGGTCACAAAAGTGCAACATATACACAAAGGTGGAAATTAACGTATTACATTTACTCACATTACTGTAATTGAGTAGTTTTTTTGTTTACTTCTACTTTTTAAAGTAGTTTTAAAATCTGTAATTTTACTTTTACTTAAGTATGTTTTGGTTGGAGTATTGTACTTCGCTACATTTGAAATTATATTCGCTACTGAATAAAAAATGAAAATGAAAAATAATTTTAAAAAATAATGCAACGAGGAAGAAAAAAACAGTGCACCCAGGAGACCACTGCACTGATTGATTGATGGAGAACAAACGCGCTAAATTCACAAGAAAGATGGAGACGGAGAAAACAGATGCCAGTGACGCAGACCCAAATGAAAGTGAAATCCCATCAAGGATTTCACTCACACGTCCCCGAAACAATCTATCCTTTTACCCTTTTCTTTACTTGTACTTTATGTTTTGTATTATAAATATTATATATTTGTGAGGCTGATAGAAGCAGATAAAGGTTTTGTGCTGAAAATTATTCTCAGTAGTTTTATCTGAGCTTTTTTCCCCCTCGGCTATCCGGCGCAAAGTCACACCATATTTAAGCGACCACTTTGATTTTAAGCGCAAGAAAGGCACCAGCTTTATTATGCAAAGGTGCTCCTTCAATTATAAACAACTAGTTTGCGGTTTATATCCGCTTGTCTTTTTAAACTACACTAGAATCCTCCGTCCCACTCCCGCTGTTACTCCCACTCCCCACTTTACTCTGAGTAAATTTTAATGAGCTACTTTTTACTTTTACTTGTGTAGATTTTCATAATGGTAAGTTTACTTGTACTTCAGTAACATGTCACTGAAGTAACAGTACTTGTACTTGAGTACAAACGTTTATTTCTCTTTCCACCTCTGCATATCCAGTATGCGCCAAAATATATAGCACTGAAATGAAAAGACGAACAATAGTAAATAGAGTAAATAAAAATAAAAATAGAGTAAATAAACTAACATACACAATATTAGCATTAGCGTTTTTTTCCGTATGAGCGGAATAATATTCATGAATCCTTTTTCCTCTGTCAAAAGACTTATTTCCAACAACAGCCAAAAATCAGTACTGTATACCATACAACAAAAAACAACGTTTTTTTAAACAATGGAGTAGACAGCGTATAATAAGCCAGTGTTTTAGGTATGGTTATATGTTTAACACGCTGATGCATGTTAAAAGGCTGTGTACCTTGCGGTCAAGGCGACTGATCATGATCCTGTAGGCATGAGTGGTTATGTTCAACTTCTTAAAACACAACCCAGAGGTTCCACCTGTAGGAGTCTATCAGACAGAGACAGAGAGGTTAGAACATGTAAAAATGAAAGACAAATGCGTTCTACTTAGTTATTGTCATACAATCAATCAATGATATTTTTAATAACAGCAGTACACTTACAGGTCGCCTAATGTAGTTTACACTCTGAAACACAAACAAATGAGAAAAAAAAAGTAAAAAAACAAAAGTATTAGGTTTTTCTTTTTCTTTTTTTTTTTTTTTTTTTTTACGTATATACAGTAAATACAGGCTACTGGAAAGTTTGTGTGTGTTGTTCACCTCACTGGTGGGACATTTCTCCACGTGTCCCACAATATTCTCCCGGGGCAGGTGGACCAGTATATAGGAGCCGTTATCATACAGAGCAACATTGTTCCCATCAAATGTGATCACACGGAGGTCTGAGATTACAGAGCAGCGGCCTGAGAGCACACACACACACACACACACAGACACACACACACACACACACAAATCAGTTACATAATCTATATTGAACGTTTGAAGCGAACCAAGGACATTTAATTAATTACTGCACTTAAGAACAGTTCTCATGCATATTTATGGATGTCCTTGAGTAGGTTTATTAATGGATACTTTTCACTTTACTTTCACTTCACTCTGTTACACTACTAATGTCTGTCCTTTCTACTTCACTACATTAGTGCATGACATTGTGTCACAAAACCACAGTGGTATGCAGTATTTGTAGCTGTAATATTGCCACCTACTGAGTATTATATGTAATTGCATGATTTGTCTTTGGTTATAAAAAAAACGCTTGAGTAACAGTTCACCTGTATACAGTATCTGTGTACTTTGTCCACGACTGTCTCTATCAGAGCTTATCTGCATAGAATTGATGTTATATCTTTCTTAAATAATGTTAATACACAGGATATACACAAGTCCGTATTTAGCCAATGTAAAGGTTTATGTGCTGCTATTATTATTATTATTATTTAATAGCCAGAAAAAAGACTTTAATAATCTGTTTCTGCTTTCGGCATAAGAACAGGGTAGCAACATACAGTAGGTCTATTCATTCATCCATCTATGAACCTCTGTAGTCCAACTAGGGACCGTGGAAGCCGGTGTTACCCCTTGTAACATTCACACACTTATTCACACACTATGGGCAATTTGAGAACACCAGTTAGGGTAATCTGCATGTCTTTGGACTGTGGGAGGAAACCAGAGTACATGGAGGAAACCCACCAAGCACAGGGAGAACATGCAAACTCCGTTTACACAGACCACGAGGTGGGAATTGAACCCAAAACCTGAAGGTGCAAGATGACAGTGCTAACCATTAAGCCGCTGTGCCGCCTTAAAATTGGCCTATGTGGAGTAGCCTTAGTTAGTTAAAACTGTGAGCATGTAAACATTATGCTAATCTTAGGCATGGAGTGTCTATCTACTCTATGGAGTCAACTTTAACCCTTTAAACTCTTAAAACTCAATAGTGAGTATAGTTTCATTTTGCAGGATTCAAATATTATGCTTTAAGATGAATACCTGAGTGATATGGTGCCTGGGTGCTAAGACCATTGCTTCCTGTTGTGTAAAATATTTACCCAATGTTTCTGTAAATGTAGTTGTGGCTTCGTTTAGGGACTCTTCTGTGCATTTCATTCATTTATTATCTATAACACTTGTGTTGTCTAGGGTCAGTGGTGCCTGATGCCTATCCCAGGGAACTTTGGGCAGAGGATGGGGTGCCAACCTGTCACAGGGTACGAATGCACACATTCTCCCATTCTGTGCACAATTTGGAAACAACCTACTGATCATGTCCGTGGACTGTGGGAGAATGTAGAGAGCATGCAAACTCCACACACTCAGCACCGGAGATGAGATTCGAACCCCCAACTTTAGAGGTGCGAGGCAACCACTAAGCCATTATGCCACGCTCTCACTGTGATTCTTAAGTCTAGGAATGTCAGCTACAAAAAGAGCAATAATACAGATTATAGCCAGTTTGTTGCTCTCCGTAACACTTGGTCAGTGTATTGCTGACTATTAGTGGACAGGTATCAGACACTCTGTATGTAAGTACTATCTAAGAGTACTGCAGTGAAACTAACAATGTAAGGTGCAACCGCATCAGTAATGTGTGTATATTGGACCCCTTTCAACTTCTGTTTAACAGCAGACGGACTACGCCTTACAGTACAAGACAACAGGCTTCAGTGATAAAGGTGTGTCTATAAACAGAAATACTTATGGAGGATTTTGCCATGTGTCAATTTTGTACATATGAATGAGTACAAATTCTATTGTCTGAGTAGTGTGTGTGTGTGTGTGTGTGTGTGTGTGTGTGTGTGTGTGTGTGTGTGTGTGTGTGTGTCTTACAGGGACAGCGCCACAGTGGACAGCAGGGGTCTGTGTTGATCTGGATGGCCATGCCCAGCAGGTTACACTGAGGTTGGGTGATGTTGAATCTGCAGTGCAGGGAGGCGTTGTATAGCATCAGCTGCCCATTAAAGCAGATGTACTCACTGCACTCGTCGACTCGGACGGAGAACGGAGGCTAAACAAGGACAAGAAAAACGCACTGTGATCACATTTCCTGATTCCATGGATTCCATAATATGATACGATATGATGCACTATATTTTATTCTACTTGATGAGATTATGAATCGACCAGTGATGGGAGATTCACCAGAATTTCTTTTTTCTTATTTGAACCTCTTCAATCCCACCCCACAGCTGTAATGTGGTCACACTGGCAGCAGGGCAAGAATGCCTCAAACTACAAGGAGTTATTGGAACTCAGACATGAGCTTTCACTGCGTTTAATCCTTTTCAGATTTAGAGTTAAGGGTGTGGGTCAACACAAGGGTGATTTGCTGAGAGATCAGAAAATTAAAAACAGACTAAGACCCAGCCAAGGTCTGCATTGCATAGCTGACTGATTATTTTGTTTAATATAGATATTTAAAAAATAATTTTATATATATATATATATATATATATATATATATATATACTGTATATATACACACACACACACACACACACATACATACATACATACATACATATGTATTGCCTGAATGAGAAACATAACATACCAGTTATAATAAGTGATGTCGGCACTTGCGTGATTTTTTTTATTAAGAAAAAATAAAAGTTTGTTCCACAGCATATCATCAACAAACCTTGCTGTTCTTCATGGGTTTTATTGTTTTTGATTAGGTTTGTGCTTGAGATGTTTAACAAAATATTATATGTAACTAGGGCTGTCAATATTTACCTGTTAACAAGTGATTAATCTAGAAATTTTAACACATAACTACTATTGGTCTTGTGGAAATTAATCATATGACCAAGTTTGACGAGTTACATTTACTTAAGTAACTTTTTGAAAAATTTTTTTACTTCTATGAGTAGTTTTACTGCAGCATACTTTTTACTTTTACTTGAGTAGATTTGTGAAGAAGAAACGCTACTCTTACTCCGCTACACTCGACTCGTTACTTTTCTAACTGTTTATTGTAAACATTAGATATTCTTTGTGTTTGCCAGAGAAATGCAGCCGGTGGATCTACCATGTGACTGTGTTTCCCCAATCAGATGTAGCAACAATAATCACATGACTCCGTTTGACCAATCAGCCGCGATAACAATAACAGCGTGGAGTCAAATGAGCACACAGAAGGCGGGGAGGGGAGAGGGTCGTCTTCAGCAAACATGTCGCGGTTAGTTTATCTGTTTTATTTAATGTTGCCGAATCTTAACATATATAATTAGCAAATAAACTAGAGGCTAAATATATATAATTTTCTTACATTTGTTCTGCTGGACACCGTTTATGGTTAAGTGAGACTCTTGTACATACTATATGTTCTAATGTTATTTTCTGCTGAGTCATTCTATCTTACACAGGACAACTGTTATACTGTTCAACACACACACGTTACCTAGAGTAGGGATTTATTTCAAAAGCTTTATAATGCGAAGATATTTAGTTTTATTCATTTTTTTATTAAATCACAATTTGTACATTATTTTATCATTTTGTCTGACTGCTTACATAATTTCTAAAAAAACAGTTCCTCAGTACTTGAGTATCTTTTCACCGAATACTTTTTTTACTCTTACTTGAGTAATATTCTGGATGACTACTTTTTACTTCTACTTGAGTAATATTATTTTGAAGTACTAGTAAAGCTACTCTTACTTGAATAAATTTTTTGGCTACTCTACCCACCTCTGCTCTAACGGCTTGCTTCCCATAATCTCATGGCTTCCCTTTACCTTTTTTACGCAGATAATAAGATGACTGTGTGCTGATCAGAAAGTTTCATTCATTATAGTTGTTTGCTCTAGCTATTTTCATGGTGAAATATTTTCACAGGAATGCAGTAAAATAGGCTGTGGGACTGATGGCTCAAGTGACGCAGGCTCTAGTTTGTCGGTTTTTGGATCTGAGGATCGAGGATCCGGGTTCGAGATCTGCCTACGGTGGGTCGGCTCGCCCCATACCACGCAGCCACTGCATGCATAATCTGCCTCCTGTAATTAATCTGCCTCCTGTTTTCATGCATTTCTCTATTCCAACATTGCACGTTTATAATACAAGCAAATCTGAGTATTTTTAAATTGTGATTAATGATGAACTTAATCATTTGGCAGCCCTATATTTAACACTAATCGGCTCACCGTGCAGGGTCCAGTGGGAATCACAAATGCAGGAAGTGTGGTTGTTGCGCTGAGTGTCGTGGGAGATGTGGAGGACGCAGTGGACGTCGGCTCTGTGGTGGTTTCTGCAGTCGACGTCGAAATAAATACCTCCTCGGTTACAGTGGAAACAGGGGCAGTCTCTGTGGTGATGAGCGGGGTCGCTGTGGTAATAGGCTGTGTGGTGGAGGGAGTTGTAGTGGTGGGGATGGTAGTGGTTGTTTCCTCGGTTGTAGTCAGGATCTCTGTAGTGGTGGGTGGTGGTGATGTAGTAGTAATGGTGGTGGTGGTAGTAGGAAGTGTGGTTGGCTGAGTGGTGGGCAGCGTTGTGGTAACGAACGGGCTTTCGGTGCTCGGTGAAGAAGATGTGAGGATTTCAGGAGTTGTAATAAAGGTAGACGTTGTAGGGGCTGACGTCGGAGCCGGCGTGGTGCTGGTGGTGCCTTCAGTGGTGGGCAGTGTGGTGGTCGTCGTTGGTGTGGTCGTGGTAGTTGTGGTAGTCGTGGTTGTAGTCACAGTGGTCGGAACCGTCGTGGTAGGAACTGCGGTGGTTCTGTTCGACCGAGTCACAAACATGTAAGGAGTAGGAGTTGGCGGAAGTATTATACCTGCGGAAAGAAATACATGTCAATCATAAGCCGAAAGCTGATAGAGGAAAAAAAATAGTGTTAAAGTGGCAGGTGATGGTGGTACTCACAGTCTTCGACGTACACACACCTCCTTGTGACTTCATCCAGCACCATGGTTTTCGGACAGCGGGGAAAGCATCCTTCCGCCCTGCACGCACACACACACACACACACACACACACACACACACACACACACACACACACAGGGTTTCAGTGCTGTGACTACAGTACCACCTCACGACGAGGTAAAAAAATTCATTATTTAAAAAGATACTCATAAAGGCATTTTTATACTGGATACACAGAGAGCAAAGAAAACCCTGGTTTTATTTAACCGCTGCCACTAGGGGCAATAAGAATCACCTGCATACATGTGTGCATGTGCATTCATGTACTGTATGATGTTGTTGCTGTGACTCACTAACATTTGAGGCAGTATTTACTTTTACTTTTGTCTTCACATTTGGTGCACATTAGTGACGGGTTGTTCACGAACGATTCATTCTTTTTGAACGAGTCTTTAACGTGACTCAGAAGAACGAGTAGTCTCAGAGCGTGTCCGTTCATTTTCTACTGAGCGCACATGCACAAATAATCGCAAAATCGTAAAAGTTTTTGCTCCGATTCATTCTTTTGTCACGTGACTTCCATAGACGCTATGCGGTGCAATATTCAAAAGAAGGAACGACTCGGACTAGAAGATATGATGGTGAGCATTCTGTTCATCATAATATGTCCTTAGCTGCATTGTAATATTTTCATTACTGAAACTATAGCCAAAATTTGTATATGTAGACGTGATGGAGGTCTGTTTATTGAAAATGTAACATTTTATTTTATTTCAACTAAATGACTCAAAAAATGATTCGTTCATTTTGATGAATAAAATTCACTAAAATGGGTCACTAAAATGTTTCAAACTTCCCACCACTAGTGCACATGTAAAATAAAAATATTGAGTTATTCACATAACAGCTTGGGATTATAGACTAATCTGCAGGTAATTCTGCAGGTAAGAGAAAAAAAAACTGTATGCCTCTTTGTAGTGAAACTCCATTCATCTCCATGGAGACGACGCAACTTACTGAGATGCCAGCGCACACCTTCAGAGGTCTTTTGGAGTTCAGGTCTTTGGCGGCACAAGTGAGACCTACACAATGTCTGATCAGTTTACTGTATCCAGCTGAGTCTTACTGCCCGCTGTGTTGCTTTAAGTACAATAATGAAGGCAGATGGATGAAATTCCAATTTTCTCATAATTTGAACCTTACAGAGGCAAGAACTGGCAGCGTGTGGCATAGGGGTCCCTGCATGTTTTCACACATCCGCTTGCACATGCATGGTATTTCCACTCGCACATCAGTCGATATGGAATCACAAAGCTGCTCTCTGTAACACATGTAGGCACATGTTTAAGAACGTAGATTAACAAAACTGTATTAGGTGCAGATGCATGAGCTTTAGTAAAATTTAATAGCTTGTAACTTATTTAACTTATTTTAACGAGAAAGAAAAAAAAACAGTTTTTAATTCTGATCACATTCTATGCATACACAGAAAAATAGATTTAGCTTTTTTCATAAATATTCTTTATATTGCTAATGATAATGTTTTTTTAAAATAGATTTTAAAGAAACATCCACGTGACTCCCATTAGTCACAGACACTGAGCAGATGAGAATGTTTGAGGTCTATTTATTGGTTGATGTATTTATGGAAACTTCCTTACCCTCGATGATAAAACTGCTGCTGGCCTTAAAAGTGTACGAGTTGTCGTAGCTCTGTGCACGCGCATGTGTGTGTGTGAGGGTAATGAAGACGCCCTTTTGACTGTGCAGCTCAAAGGAAGATCGCCCGGGTAACCACAAGCCCTGGTGGTGAATGAAGGTTGCCTGCCGTCGAAAGTCTTCATCGGGTCTCCAGCGCTCCAGGCGCACAACGCGACCGGACGTGACACACAGAAAGTAGTTTGGGCGCTCGGCAGACTCCAGTGAGACAGTAGGGAGCCCTGAAGCATAAAAATATATACTCTAAAGGTTTAGCAACTAAAACACTGATGGTTTCCAGTCGTAAATATAGTCAGAGATGTTATAGTGTTAATTGTACTCCAAACAAATGGGGAAGAAAAAACCCTTGTAACAATCATACAGTATACTGTATTATACACAGTATATATATATATATATATATATATATATATATATATATATATATATTTTTTTTTTTTTTTTTAATCTTTTTTGTTGTTGTTTACGTTAATGTTTTTGACTAAAGTGAACCTGAAAGGGGAGTACAGTGGTACCTCTGCATTATTTTTTCAGCAGACAAGCAAACAAACTGAGCCAAACTAAACGCCGGCTAAGTTGTGTGTACGTCCAAGACCTGTTCAAAACTGTTTTGCGTCAGTGGAAAACCAAGCGAAGCAAGTTTACTTTTTTTTTTGTTGTTGGTTATTTTGCATTTTATTGAATGAAGTGAAGACATACCACTATGGGTCACAAGAATGTTAGCAAGGACGGTAGCAAGAAGAAAAGGGAGCTGCTTTCAGTTTGGTTTTTAAAGCAGTCTGGGCCAAGAGGCATAATAAAGTGATGTTTAATGTCTATTTATTTCATATTTTAATTCATTTACATGTTTCTTCTAAATGTTTTTATATGCAAAAATGATTATAGTTTTAGAAATTGGTAATACTGGTAATATTTTTGGATGACTGGAAATAATTATCTGCATTTACATTATTTACTATGGAAAAAATTTGTTTCACAATACAAAATTTCACCTTAAGAAGTTGCTTTTGGAGCTGCACCACTGTAAATAGTAAGATAAGTAATGAAAGTATGCCTCAATCATGTTTCCTGGTGTTTATTTCCAGTTCAAGCCTGATCACCCCTGAATAAAAACATTTAAACGTATGTAAAAGTGTGCTCTTACGTGAAGCTCTGCCTTTGAAAAGTCCACCAGTGATCATGAGGTTGAAGATGGCAGCTGGTTGAGCCATAGTCTTTAGCACAGGAAACACTTCTCCACTACTGACATTCGCTCCAAACACACACACTGAATCGTTCATCTCATTGGTGGACAAAGTGAACGGACCCTCACCCAATTCTAAACAACAACAAAAAACAGAAAAACAGATTTGGGGTACAGTCGGTGTGTGTAGTTTATATGTTTGGAAAAAAAATTCTCAGTCAAATCTATGGGCCTGTTTTCACCCAAATCTTGGGGGGGTGCAAATATTTATGCTTATCTTTCAAACGCATGTGGTATTGATTCTGAACATGGCCCTATGGAATGAATTCTGTTTATCAGATGCAGGATAGCACACACCTTGGTTGTAGTATTCACAGTCGTATGCTGTAACAGAAACAAAGGAACCATATCAACATGGAGAACATGGAGAGTGATGTGACGGTGTGTTGGCTAACAAATTAAACTGATCATGATGATGGACAGGCGGGGGTCAGAAAGTCACGAAGTCATGCAGAGAGTGTGTGTGTGTGTGTGTGCGTGTGCACTTACGGCAGACGGTGGGAGATCTCCAGTTTACCGTGACCCCGTGTTGGCAGCACTTGTGCGCGTACGCGGCGATGCTGGTGCACAAGCACTCGCAGTCGCCCCCTCGGTTGCAGTTGCAGGTGTCTGTCAGGCAGTTTTTATAAAACCAGGTCACATCCACCTGGGGGGCGGGGGTTTGTCAGAGATTAGTCACACCAGTGAGCACAGAACAATACAGCAAGGTCAAGATACTAAGTGTCTGCTTAGATTGGTTTACATTCCCATTCAGTCCATGACAGTCATCATTATAAACTAGGGATCATGATGCACACTGACAATGCAATATACAGTACAGTAAATATACACCGATCAGCCATAGCAATAAAAATCACCCGCCTGAGCAAACAAAACCAACTCTGAACCATCAAGTCCTACAAGATCTACCTATCAGGGCTAAGGGGTTAGAAACAGATCCTTTAAATTGTGATCCATCCAACCCAGGCCACCATCTTCCATTGCTCCATGATCCTGTTCTGGTGTTCCTGTGCCCTTTGTAGGGGCTTTCAGCACTTGACTCGGGCCAGCAATGGCACTCTGACCGGTCTGTTGCTAAGCAGCCCCACATAGTTGCTACTGCAGTACACTATGGGTCCTGGAGCCTTACTGTCATAGCTAGAAATAACTTTTCAAGCAAGTTGTGCTACAGTAGCTCTTCTGTGGGATTGACCCAGACAGGCTGTCCTGTGCTTCCCATGTGAATTAATGAGCCTTGGATGCCCATGACTCTTCCTTGGACTACTGTTGGTCGGTACTAACCACTGCATACCGTAAACACTGCCCTTGTTAAAGTCTCTCAGATATTTATGCTTGCTGATTCTTCCTGCACACTGAAGTTGACTTGACTTGTTCCACCCAGGACAGGAATCAATATAAGGGTATAATTACTTCACCTGTCATTGCTTTTAATGTTGTGGCTGATCAGTGTACATATATATTATAAAGTCAACTTTAAAATGTGTGTGGTGGGGCCTCCGAGTGGCGCAGTGGGTAAAGCGCTCGCCCTATCATCCGGAGATCGCTAGTTCGAATCCCGGGTGGTGCTGTAACCTCTCGCAGCCGGAGGTCTAGAGAGAGCTGATTGGCCGAGCTCTCTCAGAGGGGAGGGATGAGAGGTACATAGTGCTCCGACATTAATCACGGCTCTACAGCCAGTCAGGGGCGTCTGTGAGCTCGCGCAGCGGAGGGAGCGGATAGCGCTGTCCTCCGAGTGTGTTACGCCGCCCCCAACGGTGCGCGAGCGAGCAGTTCGAAAAAGATGCGGTCGGCTGGCGTCACGTGGTTCGGAGGAAACACGTGATAGTCTTCGGTCCTCCCGGCTGAGTGGTAGTAGTAGCCTTAATGTGGGAGCCCCCTAGTGACGGGGAGGAATTGGACACGACTAAATTAGGGAGAAAATCGGGGAAAAAATCAAAAAAAAAAAAAAAAAATGTGTGTGGTGTTCTCATGAAAATTAATATAAAAATGAATAGCACATGTAACATATAACATTTCTATCTCATATAGTTTTAATTTAATATATACATTTTTCCATAAAAAATAAACATTTTTGTCATTAAAAAAAAATGAAAAAAGTGACTATGGACCTGATTACCATAATTGTATTTTAATTTGTTCTGCTTATGTATTTTTTTTAACCTGACTGTCTTTTTTTTCTAATTTGCACTAAAAACACATGCAAAATTAAAAAAAAACTTTGCTCAACCAGTACAGTATTAGAAATGTGAATGTTGTTGCATTGAATTGTTTTTCTTTTTTTTTTCTTTTTTTGCGATATTCATGACATTTTTTCTTAATGCAGTTAAAATTTTATTTATGATTAAAGTAAATGCCTTAGCAAACTGTGTTGAATTTAATCCAATACATTATATTGCATTTTTTTTACTGTATATAATAAACACTGTACAGTACATCATAGCTGTGGTCTGGCAAATGAAGCTAATTTTTGCATTTTTCCAACGCCTTATTTATCTTTTCTAGTGAAACCACGCCCCCTGCTGGACACAGGGTAAAACTCTACCAACACTTTCACATCACTGGGGAATCTTACCCATAGCCTCACTGCTATCTCCTGGTGCATCATTAAAAGACGTGTAGTTCTGTGTGTGTGTGTGTGTGTGTGTGTGTGTGTGTGTGTGTGTGTGTGTGTGTGTGTGTGTGTGTGTGTGTACGCCGTGGGTAAGCAATGACCTTTTTTTCCGTAGAGCGCAGGATATGTCAGTAAACTCCCAAAGGAGCGAGGCGCTTACCACATTGTGGCATGAACCAAACACGTCACTGTAGAGAAGGCCACACTCTCGCTTAGCGTAAGGCTGTCTACTCAGGTCCGCTTCACATGGTCTGCTCACTATAAAATCACTCTCACACTATAAACAACACAAACAAAATGCACAAAGTTCAAAGACTTATTCAAATTATAAAAATGTGCCATATACTGTAGTCACTTCCATTCAGTTAGCAGTGTGCGACATCAGCATATATATATATAAAGTACAGACCAAAAGTTTGGACACACCTTCTCATTCAAAGAGGTTGAATTTGTATTATGGCAAAAAAAAAAGCAGCTAAGTAAAAAAAAAAATGAGTGGCCATCATTACTTTAAGAAATGAAGGTCAGTCAGTCCGAAAAATTGGGAAACCTTTGAAAGTGTCCCCAAGTGCAGTCACAAAAACCATCAAGCGCTACAAAGAAACTGGCTGACATGCAGACCGCCCCAGGAAAGGAAGACCGAGATGAAAACTCGCTGAATGAGAAGGGGTGTCCAAACTTTTGGTCTGTACTGTATGTGTATATTTTTTTTAGATAATAAAAGTTCACCTGCAGTCATAGACTTCCAGAAGTTGATCTGTGGTTAAAACTAATGAGCTAAAATGAAGGCTACCTCAGCAGTAACATTATATCTAACCGCTAAGGCTAACTTGATACTTCGCTATTCAGCAAATCTAGTCATTTTAGCAGCAGGAACAATAGTCACTTCTAGTTTGGGATCCAACTTTAAGTACAGTAAGCTGTCAAACTAGCAAGTGAGAATAAAAGGAAAAGTTGAATATGAACAATGTACCAGCACCTTTTTAGTTTTTGCTATTGTGATTCATTGCTTTCAGGTGAAAAAAATCTAGAGGATTACTGGGAGACCCAGTACACTTCTACAGTCTTGCATAGAGGTTTACAGGTGTTGAGCTCATTGAAGGTGTTCCTGATCCCTCGTTGTCTTCCACTCTTGAAGCGACTCTTACTCCGCTACACTCGACTTTTTTTTTTACTTTTCTAACCGTTTATTCTACACATGCAGCCGGTAGATCTACTGTTTCACAGATGACTGTTTCACCAATCAGACGACAATCACCACATGACCCCATTTGACCAATCAGCCGCAATAACAATAATCACATCATCAGCTGGTGTTCTATAAATGTATCCTACCTGTGAATCCATCCTACATACAGTACGCTCAATGCGCCTGAGCAAATAAAAGTTTCCGGATCTTTCTCTAATTTTGCGGGACGCGTATAAATCCATACTGCTACTAGTGGGATCTTGCGCTTAGTGTACAATCTGGCGGTGAGTATAGAATACTTTTTTCACGTTTGTGTGATTATATGTTCATTTTAATTGTACATATAATGTTATTTTAACAGTCTATGAATATATAAGTATATTTCAGTACAGAATTAATCGCCAACACGCGTGTTGTACATTTTCATGCATCCCAAAAAATATATAAATATAAATTTCTAAAAATAAATAATTCGGACATTGTGATTGCGATTGAAACAGTTACTCAGTACTTGAGTAGTCTTTTCACCGAATACTTTTTACTTCTACTTCAGTAATATTATTTTGAAGTACAGCTACTCTTACTTGAGTAAATGTTTTGGCTACTCTACCCACCTCTGCAGTCCATAATAAAATATCATACGTACCACGTAGCACGTGGTCAGAATATCAGCAGTTGCACAGCTCCCGATGTACATAGGACCGTTGGTGCTCCCTGTGTCTATGTGTGCAGCCTTGGTGTGTTACAAAACTAGTTTTTGAGAAACATTTTGATTCCACCTTGTACAATACATTGATTTATTTATTTCTCTTCAATTTATATATTTCGCTTGAGTGTAAATTCTGCACTTAACTGAAATAGGACCAATCAGCCATAACTGTACAATGCAAAACATTAAGCCCAGTATTGTGTAGGTCCCCCTAATACCACCAGGGCGGCTCTGGCCCCTCTGTGCATGACCCCACAAGATCTCTGGGGACGTTAATGCCTGATGGTGTCCATGCATTAGACTTGTTTATTCTGTGGGTGCTTGATCGGACTAAGATCAAGGTTTGGTGGCCAGATGAACAACCTCGAACATTATGCTTGCTAAGCCCCATACGTAGCAGGCTGTGATGCGCTGGGTGTTCTGCTGCCTTTCCATCATGGCCAGAATCAACTTTTTAAATGTCATTTGTGCTGAATTGGCTTTTCTATGGGATCGGACCAGACCGGCCTTTTCTTCCCACAGGCACACTGTGGATGAGTAGATGAGCCTCGGATGCCGGTGATCCTGTTACCAGTTTACTGCTATATACAATTCACTAGACTGTTGTGGCAGATCGGTGTACTGCGTATACAAAAAAAAAAAAAAGTTTTTGTTTTTAAGTATTTTTAAAATTTTAACTCACAGCAGTGTTAAAAAGAAGAGCTCTGATGCAAAGAGCACAAAGTGCAAGTCAACATGGCTTCTTTTCATTATCCTGGACTGTCAACTTTCAGCAGGTTTATTGCTCCCCACCAGCACCTCCTGCCCTCACGCATTTGTCTCTTTCTGCCCTGGTAGCTGATTAGCGTGTAGCATGCCTGAATGTGCTCGCGTACCTGGCCAAGAGCCCAGCTGTTTCCAAAAGCCTGAGCATTGCTGACCTCCATGTGCCCCGCTGTAGTCATGTCATTCACTGTCACCATGTCAAAGTTCCCACACATGCCACTGAACTGACCCTGAAGACAAAGAAACACACATCATCAATTTAAAGTTAATGTGGTGCATCTGTCCAGGTGTTTGGTTTAATGAAACAGCTCGAGTATTCTTTACTTAAAACAGTTTAGTTAAACATGCTGAGTGTAACTGCAGGTAAACAGCAATGACAATGAGAACATTCACAAGCATTGTTGTGCCCCTCAACTGACCCCATGTCTCTTTTGAACCCAGGTGTGAGTCATAGATGAGTATGAAAAGTAGATGTTTCAGTGGTCTAAGCCCGACACGGCGACTGCACCACTGCTTTCTGTGAGTCAGCTGTCCAAGGTGAGCTCAGTGACGTCAATTGTATTTCGATCAGGTTTTAAGTTGAGTCGAGTTTAGATCCCAAAGAAATGCACCATTTATTTAATGTATATTTAGTATATTTATTTTAGATATAAGAACCTTCTGAAATCATCCAAGCTGAAAATAAAAGAATAAACAAATAGCTTGAAACAGGTAAATATTTTGTCAATAAATGCGTCTTTTGATATTAAAAGGTACCAGATGCATGAGGTAATGCAGGATTACAGCAGGTACAGATGTGAGTGTACAGCTTAGAGTTTTTTAAGTTTAACTGATCTTTTGATCAGTTTAATTAGCTCCCAGCAAATTGATGCATATTATATATAAATATATATCGTTGAAGAATATTATGTGACCAAAAGTATATGGAATATATGACCGTCAGACCTATAGGAAGTTTTTCCACCAAACTGTTGCTACAAACTTAGAGGCACATAATCGCATTGAATGTCTTTGTATGCTGTGGCATTGAGTTTCCTTCACTGGAACAGAGAAGAAGAAGTCCAAGCCTGTTCCAGCATGACAATGTGTACAAAGTGAGGCTCATTAAGACATGGTTTTAAGGTTAAAGTGGAAGAACGTAAGAGCCCACACTGTAAGCCCTAGTGGTCAAAGTAATTAAACATATTGAGTACTGTTAACTTAAATCATTACAATTAGTTCAAATGAATCGACCTTGATGAGTATTTAGAACTTTTTGGTATTTATGAGTTTGTAGAAATTACACTTTTCAAGTTAGCTGAACAAATTTTATATTTTAAGTAACTGTAAGTACTTAAGTAACAGTAACTTTAAGTCACCTTAAACTTCCACCAACTTAAAATCTTAAAAAAGACTAGCGATTTTGTGTCTGACATCATTAGGGCAATAGGGCACTGGTGGCTCAGTGGTACTCAAATTTTTTGGGTTTTGGCAACTTATTAGGATTTACAGTGTATTTGGGTGAAACCGGTCACTGACAGCGCAACAGGCGTCCTCCCCTGACATCAGAGATCGATCTGACTAACGTTTTTGTGGCTAAATACATCTAACCCTTCAGCCATGCTCTAAAATATTGTAGAAAGCCTTCTATGATGAATCGAGGATATTAAAATACAGTAAGTCCCCTACATACGAACATTTGAGTTAAGAACTTTCAAAGATACCGATGTGTTCACGCATGTTCAATTGTACATTGTCATGTTTGTGCAACGTGCATCCTCTGCAAGTGCAGTACAAGCCCAGGATGTATGGAAGCAAGCGTAAAAACACTGTCGATGAAGCAGGTACTGCTAAGAAGCACCAGGCGATAACGATCGACACAAAAGTGAAAATAATTGAGAGAATGGAGCAAGGTGAAAAGATGGCAGACATTGCTCGTTCTTTTAACATTAATCATTCAACCATCTGTGTGATTCTATAGAACACTTCTATCTACTTTAATATACTGTGTATAGACAATTTTGTTAGTATCCTAGTACCTAGACAATGTTTGTTGGACTTACGAACATATTGGACTTACGAATGAGCTCTTGGAACGGAACTCGTTCGTACGTAGGGGACTTACTGTATCGGCTGTCCGCAAACTCTTGGCCATAATGTGTATTAATCTGAAGTCATACCTGGAAATAATCTTTCTATTAGCCAACTCTGGTACAGCACGATTTTAACCGTATATCTACAGTAAGGCCCAGCTCTAGCTTAAACTGAACTGCTTGTAAATTCATATGATATCACGCAAGTGAGCGGCTCTAACCTTCCATCGTGGCCCAGCGCGGATGTGGATGGTTGTCTTTCGGTCCCACAGCACGGTCAAGTCATGGTTCGGGAAATGGACCACCGTGTAGTAACCCGCTGTCCACAGCTCAAATTCGTACCCTCGTCCCACCACAGTGGAGGGGCTCTGAAAGTCCACCACAAACACAATGAACACCACACAAACAGAACAGGTGTACACCGTACCTGAAAACAAACAGCCACAAGAGCGCATTCACACTCAAAAGGGGTTTATGTGTGTGTGTGTGTGTGTGTGTGTGTGTGTGTGTGTGTGTGTGTGTGTGTGTGGCTGCGGTTACAGACAGATGACTTACAGGCTTGCCCGAGTTATCGGTGAAGTAGATTTTAGTGAGGCCGACATAGATGAGCAGGTTTTTCATGCAGACTATTCCACTCTCGTAGCAGTCTTTATTCTGAGCCGTAATGGAAATCTCCATATCACCTACACTCTGTTTATGCAACCGAAAAACAGAAAGCAGAATATTATTGTTGCTGTACAAAAATACTTTTTTTTAGTCTTATCTCTATCTTCATCTTAAACATACTGTAGATGCAGTTACAGTATTAAGGTTAGAATATTGAACTTAATCTGTGTGTGTGTGTGTGTGTGTGTGTGTGTGTGTGTGTGTGTGTGTGTGTGTATGGTCTTTTTGTAGCAGCCGAGGGCCCCGTCCCCAGAGTAGATCAATGGGCTCCTGGGAGACTTGCTGACCTTTAACAGACACCAGAGTCCTTTCACTAACCCCTCACAGACAGACAGACAGACAGACACACTCACACACCTACCCACACACACACACTCAGGGCAGGGGCAGGGTGTGTTCCAGTGTGTAGGCTGATTGGGAACAGATTGCTCTTTGTTAACCGAGGGCTACTGCGGAGTTTGTGTGCTGTGTTCGTGCAGGTTTGACATTCAGCCGGGCTCCATTACAGCAATCCTGCTCTAATTAAAAATCCACTCTGATTTTCCCAAGATTACAGGCAGTGGGAGCCAATCCTTTCTAGCCATTCTATCCACCCTGACAGCGAGTCGCAAAAGGAAAGCTCGTTCGCTCGCTCACTCACTCACTCACTCACACACCTTCTTAGCCTCTTTGTTGGTATTAAAAACGTTTTGGCAGGTTTAAAGTCGTGTCATTGTAGATGTGATAAAAACATTCCACTTGTGGAAGCTGGTAAGCTGCTTTCTGCTAATAAATCCGATTTACTCACAAACGGTCAACAATGGGTGACACTTAGGACCTCTTTCCTTAGCTGACACACTTGGGCGGTGTTCAAAATGCCTTGCATAAGTATTCACCCCCTGGAGCTTTTCCACCGATAGGAATTTTACTCAGGGTGAAAAAGTCAAACCGGGACTTTTGATTGTGCGGAATAACAAGACACAGTGATGAGAGAAAAAAACTCCTTTTATTTCTCTATATAATCCCCTGCTACACTGATGCACTTATCGCAGCGTTTCACTAGAGCTTGGACACCATCAAGGTAGAAAGTTTTAAATTTTTTATTTCTAATTTCTTCACGTCTGAAACACTGGCCTCCCAGGAACTCCTTTAACGTGTAGTTTTCCCACGGACAGACGTGTCTCTTCCGCAAATTGGCAAGAAGTTACCTGTAGATTTTTCTTTTTAAGGATCAGAAACGATCGCCGTGGACTCTGAGAATGCACCATGGCCGGGATTGACAACCTTCTTTAAAACGTTTGCATCATTCAAATATCTGTGCTGCAGATAAGAGTCTCATAGGACTCAGGAACTCAGTAGGAGTTTTTGCCACATCCCGTGTATAGTCCTGACCTGGCTCCAAGCCGATTCCATATGTTTGGGCCATTAAAGGAGTTCCTGGGAGGCCAGCGTTTCAGAGGTGAAGCAGGAAGTCTGATCATGGCTCTGAGAAAACGTTCTATCTTGATGGTATCCAAGCACTAGTGAAACACAGGGATAAGTGCATCAGTGCAGCAGGAGATTATATAGAGAAATAAAGAGAGTTTTGGTTGAACTTGAACAGCCCTTATACTGTATATGATGTAGATCCCTGCAACAGAATAGTTACCAAAGAAACAATAATGTACAGCCGGAACTACTGTCAGAAACTGTGTTGTGTTATCCTGCATCAAAAGTCCATGTACTCGTATCCATGTTAACTATTTTAAACTCGCTCATAGACACACACATACAGTAAAGCAGTACCTTCATAAGGTAAACTTGGCAATCGCTAACGTAGTCGTATTCCAGGCCGTCGAACGTGTAGTAATGACGATCGCTGTAGACGGTGCACACAGCCGGGCAGGGAAAGTATGTGCAGTTAAAGAACCCACGATGACACACACTGAAAGCAAAACCAATACACACATCATGAACAAAACATGGCAATGAAGATGAAGAATTAACAAAAAACAATGACATATAAATACACTGACCAGCGGTAACAAGGAGTATCCACTGTCTCTCCTGGAAGATACTCCAGACCAAGCCAGGCGCATGGGCAGTTTTCTGGATAATAGCATTCTCCATTGTGACCAACTAACCTGTACATATATCACACACACACACACTTAAAAAAAAAAACAAAAAAAAAACTTCTTTACTTTGGACTGTTAGGCAATCCTATCGTTTAATCAAATCCGTTTCTAGTCAGACAAACAGATAGAGATTACCCTGCTGGACATCCACACCCAGCCACACAGGGAGTCATGGGAGGACAGGTGAGGTTCAGCATTAGATTCCTACAGGTGAGTTCACAAGCCACGCCCACACCAGAAGGCCCTGCTCCCTGAGGACCCCTGCAGTTGTAGTACACTTTTCCATTCGGACAATCGTCTCTCTCTGGTTCTAAAGACAGAAAAATAAGGTAAGAAGACCAGTGTGTGAGCGTTTACATTTGAGATTTAAGATCAGATTTTAAAACTGGTCCATGAAAAAGGAATCGAACAGCGAAAAAGTGTTTATTTAACTTTATAACAGTGCAAAAGTGAAATTTTATTATTTACCTCTTTCTTCAGGGACACACTCCATGCGAGCATTCCTGCACAGACTTAAATAAAAAAAATAAAAGAAAGAAAAATGCATTTTCCTATACTGTGCTCAGCCTACTGTAGGTAGCATTTTAGCGTTAGCAAAACATTTGAACTTGCCACACTGAAGCACCAAACGTTTACATTCTTAACCTTTAAACCACAATTGAGTTTTGCTAAAACATTTGCTACATGCTATAATACAGGCACTTGTGACAACACTGAACGCACACACACACACACACACACACCCACACTTACCAAGGCCCAGAGGAACTGAAGGACACTTCTCCTGGCTGAAAGACTGAACCCATGAAGTAACAGTGACACTGAGATCTAAACAAACACACATACAATCCCAAAGTGACTTTCCAGCTTTAAAAAAAACCTGCATGTGTCCCTACAAATGTGTGTTTATTCAGCTCACAGCGGTACACAGCGCTGCCGCGTGTGATCATAGTACATCTCGTCCATGCAGCCACATCCCTCGGCACAGTCTCCGTCACACACTTCACCAACGCTCACTGACTGGCATGTTCTCCCACAGGACGTGGTGCACGGGTGGTACATCATTCCCCCTAAACAGACCATCCCTACACACACACACACACACACACATCAAATTAACAAACGTCATACCACTTTAATCCTTGGGTTCTTTAACCTATAATGTTCCACAATGTTTCCTTCAAATGTTCATTAAAACTCAATCAATTTTTTAAAAATAATAATATAACACAAATTCTTGATACGTTGCACATTTATTGTTCTTGGTTACACACACTGCTCATGTTTCACAGAAATGAGAACAAACTGCACTCTGCGTTTCTCGTAAATTCTTTCTGTACAGTCTGTAACTTATCCTGCATAATTTACTTTGTGCACATCTATTGAAATTCTCTTTATAGTCATATTCTTATTACTTTATTGGAATATTATATTTTTAATTTAATTGACTCTTGAATTTCTTTTTAGGTCACGGGCAGTCGTTTAAGCATTCCAGTGCATATTATACTTCGTATGGCTGTGTATGTGATAAACAAATTTTTAATATGAATTGCATTTGAATTTGAAAACATTCATTCGTATGAGCTTCCCATAATTGTGTTATCATTATCTCATTAGCGAGCATTTAACTTGGCAAGAGCTGACACTGCCTAAATCCTGATTAATCTATAAATGGGCATATGGGCAGAGCAAACAGCACCTGACTGTTGCTTGTAACATGCCTACATACATCAGTTACCACAAGCTAGCTCTCTTAGCGTTAGCTTATCTAAAATACTAAAGTGGCGAATGTTAACTTGTACTGTATGCTAAAGTTACTTTGCGTTTGATTGAACTACGTCAGCAATACCCGACACGTCATCCCGTGTCAACTCCTGCATCTCTAGTGGTAAGTTAAATTACAACAATGCCAGTTAGCTGGTTGGGTGAAGTGATGTATAGTATAGCAGCCAGCTAGCGGTTTCACACCTGCAAAGCAGCTGTCACTCAAATCAGCCACGCTGTTAATTATGTATAATCCTATGGCTTAATATCAATTTAACTGATGAGTTACATAAAGCATTCCCGCCTCGGGGTCTGTGTGTATGGAGTTTGCATGTTTTCCCCGTGTTTGTTGGGTTTCCTCCAGGTGCTCTGGTTTCCTCCCCCAGTCCAAAGACACGTAGATTAGGACAACTGGCATTCCCAAATTGTGTGTGTGTGCGTGGGTGTCCTGCAATGTATTGGCATCTTATCTAAGGTGTATCTTATATCTAGTCCCCTGGGACGTACCATGATCCTGTACAGGATAAGCGGTATGAAAGATGAGAAATAGCGGATGAGAGTGCGTTACATAAAAATTCACCCCCTCTAGCTATGCAGACCCAACCCTGTTTTTTTGGGTTTTTTTTTTTTTGTTTGTTTTTTTTTTGCCAGGCTGCAAATGTGTTTATGTCTGTTGTAAAGTTTGGTATTTTAATATTGAGCTCTCTCGGCACTTTTGGAGCCAGCTCCCAGTGGGCATTTGAGGAACTGCATGTTTTGCCACTTCTATGTTCGCTTACTTCTAAGTTGCCCCTTTACCATGCCTCATATACTGTGGTTATTTTGTTAGCACAAATGTAATTTATTGATTAATATTGATTAATTTTAAATACATTCCTATGCATTAGCTAATCACGTCTAAAAGTGCAAATAAATGAATTATGGCATTTTACATGTTACAAAATTCTTATAATCTGCTGAACTCTATTTCGGTGTAAATATCAGACTGTAATATGAAATTAACCAAAGCAAGCATTAATGGAGGCATTATTTCAAACTAATCTTTGTGCACGTATTCATGACCGTAAATGGATTTCACACTGGTGAATGCAGGTGTTTACTATTTGATTATATGTATAGTTTGCTAAAAAGCTCGTTGAAGTAAATGGATGAGCTGGATGGATTATCCACTGTGAATCTTGTATGAGTTTATTGTATGTGTAATTGGCTTGACTGTGAATGTGTAGTTCAAGAGCTGAAGAGGTGACGTTATAAACTAACCGCATTCGGAGACGTGTGCTCTGAAGTAGATGGTGACGTGGTGTTTGGAGCAGACGTAGGCATAATGCGCGAGAGCAGTGCACAGGCAGCCGTTGCCACACCGACAGGCCTGATATCGGCACTGCTGGTGGTACACGCCAGGACTCACGTAGGCGTGGCATGCAGCGAACACGTCTCCAGTCAGAACATCGCACAGTGACGCATAGAATCCTACAACACAACACAACAGGAAATTATCATAACAGGGCATCATAACTTTATTATAAAACGACAAGCAAAAAAAAAAAAAAAAAAAAACTGTATAAACAGACTGTATGTGTTTTTAAACCACAACTAATTTTAACGGAATATTGGCTGATTCATCTAGTGATGCTCTCACTCCTGCATTGTGCTTGATTACAAGATTTTATTCGTGCCACTGCTCTGATTTTTCATTTCAGAAATGCTTCAGCAGTCTGCTTCATTCCACTGCTCCAAACTGGGTCCAAACTTTTTTGTTTGTTTGTTTTTATTTTTTAACAGTTGAGGAAAAATTGTTTTACAGACATCCACAGTCATGTCAACACAACGTCAGTTCTCTCATATGTTTTAGAAAATCAGATTTGCATGAAAATAAAGAGATAAAATAGCACAATGCATAAGATACATAGATGATTTTCATGAATTTGTTGTATCCTAGTACAAATATCACCTGTACAAAATGGAGAGTAGATGAGACGGCTATTTAAACTATATGACTAAATGTACCTACCGTTTTGTTGGTTCATCTCACAGGGGTCGATGACGGGGATATTAACTGGGCTGATACAAGCTGAAGACACTTTCCATGCATTGACATGCAGCTGCGGCGTCCCTTCTATCATACCAGCTGGAGAGCTAATTAGTGCACAACACAGATCATTTATATATACATATACATATATATATATATATATATATATATATATATATATACACAAAAGCAATGATGATCATTAAAACGTAGTGACAAACAGAGAAGCGCTTACAGGAAGTCATCTCTCAGGTTGCCGTTAAGCGTTCCACAGAGTCCGAGGGTGCCGCCTGACCATGTGCTCTCCAGCTTCAGGTAGATTCGCCCACCATGCCAGTCATAATGCAGCTTCAGTCCAAAGGAAGCTCGCAGGCCCACGAACACCGATGTCAGCCTGCGCACAGACACTACGTCTAACATACATAAACGCATGAGTAACAACAATCCACACAAGAGCAAAATAAAGATCGCTATGAACATAAAAACTATTCGGAAACTATTCTAAGTGTAGATGTTTAAAAGCAAACATGACATCAAAGACAGAATAAAGTGCACATTCTGTTCAAGAGACAATGTGCTATGGAAAAGGATAAACGGAAGAAAGGAAGGGAATTATTCAATATTAACTATTAAAGAAGAATCTCCATCAAGCTGACATAAAAGGTGGGAATCTTACCGTCTGTGTAAGGTAGACTGACCACCATGCTGGCCCCAATAATGACCGCTCCTTCTCTATTGAGGGTGACCTGCCTGCTGACGTCTTCATCCACCACGAGAGTCACCGAGTGACTACAGGAATCTTCATGAGACTGGCACAAAGAGCAACATTAAACATTATATGATATGAAAACATACGAACACACATCCCACATAAACACTACGAATAGGAGTGTTCACAAACCTTCATTGTATTCATAACATTTTATTTATAACTATTACACAGGGCATTCTCGAAGACGGGAATTCGAGAGTCGGGTCCAACGATGGCGTCTTTGTACAGGTAATTGAAAACACTTACTGTACGTGAAAGGGTAGTGAATATCTAATAGTGTACTACACCAACTGTGACATGATAATAAAGTAATAATTAATATCTGAATCTAAACAGTTTGAGATACTGCAGCATACTGTATACTGCAGCTATATATATATATATATATATATATATATATATATATATATATATATATATAGCGGTTCATGAAGTGCATTTTGCTTGCAATGTTAATCCAGTTGCATTGACACAAATATGTGAATTTAAAGCTCAAACCATGAAAGAAATCAGCAAGTGTCCAAAGATCCTGTTTATAAATTGTTGTTTTTGTTGTTAAATTGTTTATTTACTTGCAAATATCCGAAAAAAGATCAAAGACTAAGTTTCTCTTGTTTAGTGAAGTGGGTGGACTGTAGCCAATAAATAATGTTTACATATATTGTTTCCGGTTTCAAAAGAAAAAATGTCTGGCAGCATAAATGTTACCTGTTCCTTATCATCAAAGACTGGGGGGGAATAAATAAATAAATATATATATATATATATATATATATATATATATATATATATATATATATATATATACATATTATATATATATATATATATATATATATATATATATATATATATATATATATATATATAAATGCAAAATAATAAATCAACCAACTCATTATGCAGTGTTTTTAGCGAAATACATCAGAAATAAACTGCAGATTATTTAACACAAGGCACAAAGTATCAGCGGTGGAGTAGAGCATGAATGTCTGATCCAATCAGAAAAGAGACGTACGGCAAGTTTTTGGTTCAAACCAATCAGAAACCACATTGATTTCATCAGTTTAATGAGTCTTGGCCTTTTAGTCAACAATCAAGTGGCTTCTGCTTAGTTTAGGGAAGAAAAACATATATTTAAAAAAAAATCTATTTACTTAAACATTAAAATTACACAAACACTACAGACTTCTGTTGACTTAATTCAAGGCGGCTATAAATCACGTTTTTAAATCCATGATTGCACAACGCACCACTTTCAAAAATCTTTCATAATGAATGACAAGTGTGGTGGGTTTAAGTAGAGAAAATCCCAGTTGTTTATTAGGCCATACACACACTTACCTCTCCACATGCTGCATATTGCACCGTGACCGTAAACTTTGTGTTGCCGCGGCTCTTCGCCAGTACATATTGGCATTTACCCATATGCATGTAGATGCGCCCATCAAACGTGGTCACGTGACTGTCGCCTGTCACTGTACACTCCGCTACAGTTTAAACACACACACACACGCGCACACACACACACACACACACACACACACACACACACACACACACACATACTCAGGCAAAGTAATATATGATGATTGCTCTGCGTGTTCAAAAAAAGTAATGATGAGACAAAAATACGGGTTTAATCTACATGAAAAGGAAAACACAAACAAATCTTACAAGTGCAGTTGTTTTCAGTGCAGTTCCAGACTCCTCCCATGCAAACACTGAAAACATAATGACAGGAACACACAAAAAATTACAGATTACAGAATGTATGTATTACGGTTTACAACAAAACATAATTGACTTAGGAGAAATGTAAATATTATTGAAGAGATGTTATCATAATTAACTAGTACTCAACTAAAGCACGTGCTGAACGTGATGCGTATGGGAATGGATGAATGTACCCTGAAGCTGCCATTACTCCAATTTTGACAAATGTGTTATTAATTCATGTCGTCAAGGTCATGGATGAGCAATATCAGCATTTAATTAATTATGCATCGATATATACACTAACTAGCTAAACAGGTTTCTGTTTTAGAAGGGCCTGAAAATAAGGACATTCCTGAAATTACTGGAATTGGTTTAAGAAATATCCAACATATTATTAAAACCTGGAAAAATAGTGCTGGATGGATGGATGGATGGATACTTTATTGATCCTGAATAAAATTTCGGGATAAAAATAAGGGAATAAAGGGAATTAAACAAATATGTGCAAATATCCGTGTATGAGAATGAATATTAGTAGACAGACTACAGGGAATTGAGATGTGCATGGAGTTATAGCCATGGAAAGTGACAGCAGTGCAAAAGTGATTGGTGCAAGACTGAGGTAGTGAAAATTAATGCAGATTAGGGTACATGATAAGTAGATAAATAAATGAATTAATCCGTTATTAGTTACAGTATTTTATTAGTAATGAATCCGTTATTAAAGCCTTGATAGTGATGTTTTTATTTTATTTATTTATTTATTGTCTCATGTACATAATTTTTTTTTAAGTTTCCAATTTAACGATGCAATATTTAGCAAAATTGCGATGGTTGGATCAGTTACAGTATGCTGCTTGTTCACATAGCTCATCTAGTCTTAATATAACTGGGCATGCCATATTTTAATATAGTAATTAATATAGTAATACGGCATGTTTACTAATTTGGCAGCCACCTCGTATAACTACATCTTTAAGTATACGTCTATGGAATGATTCATCTAATGCAGTTGGGCCTTTTGAACACCAGAGGGCCTAAACTCTCAAGCTCACAGCTTTTAATTTAAATGATGCTGTAAGTGTTCATTACCAGACAGTACAGCCCTGCTCCAGAACATGACCCAAAGGATAAGCAGTGCCATGATATACACATGGACACTGAGACACCGCAATACACGTTCCGTTCTGTAGAATCATCCCTGGTGTGAAAATAGAGGAGGAACAAAATGAGAGACACTGAGATATTTCCAGCAACATTCCTGCGAGCCCTGCGAACTGGTAACTTAAACTAAGTTTTACAGTTTCTGAAATGATTTAAATCAGACCCCACAATAGATGGGGAATAATGTTAGCAGGAGGAGATGAGGCTTATGTTGCTCTGGAAATCATTAATATAAATCCCACAGCACTTAAAATCTAAAAAAAAAAAAAGCCTTATATATAGTATATCATTCATATGTACATTAAGAATGAGAATTATACTATAGGAGTGAGGCGTATGGCGAACACTTACCATCAGGGCAGTAGCATCCATCCAGACAGTGCAGGTTGGTGCCTAGACACTCTTTTTCAAAAGTGCAGGTGGGAGGGCAGCAACTGATACAGTCTCTATGGACAAAGCTATCGCCACATCCATCTGCTATAACGCACAATGTAATAATATTCATTATAATGAACACTGGATTTTGCATGCATGCTGATCCAAAACTCAAAGATGTAAAAAATCAAGAATGCATGAATAAATCCTACTGTATGTTTCTGTTTTTTAATAATACTTTTACTGATACAGTACTTGAGCATCCGTACCTCTGCTAATTCTGCTAAATATTCTGCTATATATTGTGTGCTTTTGCTATAGTTTAACATTTGACATAATTTGTACATTCTGTTTTTTGCACATGATCTGTGTGATGCTGGTCAACTTCACAAAGTTTACTGGATTAAATAAGATGGGCGTCAATGTCAAATTTCAATAATATAATGTAATATAATTTCAATTTCCCGTGAATTAAGAAGATGGACATTTCCAGATGACTTCAAGACGATTTTAAAGAAGGCCGTACGTCTGTGAATAATGATCCTGGCCGAGGTGACTCGGAGCACATGGCTCCTGTGCACCTGATCCTTGAAAATTACGCATCTATCTGTGAGAACTGTACACACAATGATTCATCAACACACTTTCCACGTTAGAAGAACTCAGCTGGGAGTCACAATGCCCGTGTACAGTCCTGACCTCAGTCCAAGTCATTTCCACATGTTTTGTTGTTCTGTTAAAGGAGTTCCTGGGAGGCCAGCATTTCAGACGTGAAGCAAGCAGTCCAATGATGAAAACTTTCTACCTTGATGGTATCCAAGCACTACTGAACCACTGGGATAAGTGCATTAGTGTAGCAGGGGATTATATAGAGAAAGAAAGGCAGCATTTACTCTCATACAGTAGCAGACAGTAGTCTTGGTTTATCTTGAACGCCCCTCATACTGAACATCAACACATCAGCAAATCAGCAAAAAAAAAAAAAAATTCACTCATAGAAAAACAATACTGGCGCAAATATTGAGAGACGATATCAGATTAGTGAATCTCTTGCTTACACAGATTCACATCCCTGGATGGACGGCCCTTCACTAACCTGTTTAATGTTTAATAATAAATGGAATAGTCCAGACTGACCACATGTAGGGAAGCTGTCTCTCCATTCTCGTACTGGATATCCAACATGGGAGCAGGCCCTGGTGTATTCGACAAGCGTCCGGCAAAATGTTTCTTCATCATGTGACCTGAAAAACAGATACACTTTACAAGGTTAAAAAAACTATATGGTGAACGCTCAGAAACAAAGGTATCAAACTTTATTTTTTTTTACTTGCATATACTTTAAGGTGCATAATTGAACCTTAAAAGTTCTGAGAGAGAGGTCATACAGGTAAAGCAAATATGCACTTAAATATCATATTAAACATCTGGAATTTGTGATTCTCTGTCATCTCAGTCAGCAGCTGATCCTAAATCTAAAACTGCTCTACTTCACATGCACACATACAGTACATATATACACTCATACTCATTACATCACTCTAATAGTCTTGTAAGTGCAGTGCCAATTTTTGTTGGAGTCAAGCTATATTAAGATATATACTATAATTTATTAGGCGGGAAGTAAACACTCAGTTCTTGTGTTAGAAGTTCATGTGTTGGAGGCAGAAAAAAATAAATGGGCAAGCGTAAGGATTGTGTGACTTTAATCAGGGTCATGGGTGCCCAAGACACACTGATGTGTACATGGAGTAAAGCCTGGCCTGTCTGGTCCAATCCCACAGATTTACTGCAGTATACATCGCTGAAAAACTTTTCTATAACACTATGGGGTGGGTATAAGCATGCCAGAACACACAGTGCTTCACAGTTTGTTGCAAATATGCTGCGTAGCTGCAGACTGCTCAGGGCCTGCATGCTGATCCCAGTACACTACTAAAAGCACCTGCAATGGGCACGCAAGCAAAAGCAACAGAACTGAATCACATACAGTACATATCTGATATCTCTCAATATTTAGGCATTTGGCAAAAGCCCTCATCCTGAACATCTTCCATTTTTATCACGTTATACAGTTCATCTGAGCGGTTGAGGGTTAAGGGCCTTGCTCAAGGGCCCAACAGGGACAACTTGGTGGTCGTGGACAACGGAGAGAATCAAGAGCGGTGGAAGAGCGTGGCTTGGTCTGACAAATCACATTTTTCTGTTGCATCATGTGGGTGCATGTGTGCCGCTTACCTGGAGTAAAGATGGCACCAGGATGCACTACGGGGAGCAGGCAAGCCAGCGAAGGCCACGGACATCAATCTAGAAAACCGACTGTTTTCTCTATTGCTACCTGATGTATCACATCGTTTTGAATGCTTTTCAGTATTTAACATTTAAATACACCTTTCAATAGACCCTTTATACGTGGACACTCAATTGAGCAAAGACAAATAAGCACAAGCAAACATGCACAGACACGGTGACTGTACTTACACACATAGGTCTGACACACAGCTGGCAACAAATGGGTTGGGATCTATATTGTCATGGCAGGAGATAAAAGGAAAGTAAAGCAAAGCACTGCACTTCTCAATGGCATCCTGTGTGAGAGACATAAAACAAAACAGGTCTAAATAACACACCGGCTAATACAATAAATAAATGTGTACATACAGCAACACATCTGTAGAGATGTTTAAGATTATTATAACCAGTTGGCCATAGCACTTTATCATAGTAGTACAGGTACAGTAAGGCACCACTTTGTATTTACTCTCCTTAGTATATGTATAGTACGTATAGTACTGTACAGTACGTGGTTTATTAATGAATAGTTTAATTGCAGCATTTGGCAATTTCTATGAAGATGAACTACCGACATCACAAAAAAGAACAGTTAATTATGTACTGTATGTTCTAAAAGAAAATTTTAAAAAGAAATACTCCTTAAATGTGCAAGTAAAATAAACTAAGCAGATGTAACTAACTACTGTACATTTCTAATTACTAATAATCAGCATCTCATTATTGCACTTCGGGCCGCAGGGTGGCTTAGTGGTTAGCACTGTCGCCTTGCACCTCCAGGGTCCGGGGTCGATTCCCAGCCAGGTTCGATTCCTGCCTCTGTGTGCGTGGATTTTGCATGTTCTCCCCATGCTTGGTGGGTTTCCTCAGGGTACTCCAGACATGCAGATTAGACGGACTGGTGTTCCTAAATTGCCCGTAGTCTATGAATGAGCATGTGAGTGTGTGAATGAGTGTGTGTGTGTGCCCTGTGATAGATTGGCACCCTGTCCGGGGTGTACCCCGCCTCATACCCTAAGTCTCCTGTGAGAGGCTCCAGGCCCCCGCGAGCTTGAATACAGGATTTCGGTGCCTGGTGTATAAATGTTTGCAATTTGTGAAGGCCATTTAACCTAATCCGTGTCATGCACACTCATAACACGACCGGCACTAGGACCCGGAAGTAATACGGTCGGGTTTCAGGAAGCATAAAAGGAAACAAGATGACGCATCACATCGCTCAGTCATTGAGTTATGCCCGTGCTATCGCCGTCGCCTCGCTCGTCCAAACGTGAGTACTCACTTTCTTGGGTTATCGCTTCTGATTGGGTGTGTGTATTTAGAACGCGGGTTTATTTGTGTAAACTCTTGCTCTCGCTTCGGGAGAGTTCTAAGAATAACTTGCGTGGTTATCCTGCCTACTCGCGCTACTTCCGCGTTTGGGTTTACCATCCACGCTACAGGGCTAACTGCTAAGTCTTCTGCTTCATCTCCGGTTAGTCCGTGACAGAATGACTGAGCCACCGGCAGTAAACCCAGCGGAGTTTGCTCACCTCTGCGATGTGGTTGACCGGCATGCTAAGCTGATCGATCAGCTCCGTGGTGAAGTCGCATCGCTCCGCACGGAGCTCCAGGGCGTCGCGGCCTTGCGCCGCGAGGTGGCGGAGCTGCGACGGGAGAATGCGACCCTCCGCGGAGCGGCCGCTCAGCCGGCTGTGGCCACGCCCATCGCAGCGGCTGCTGCGCCGCCAACTCCCTCTCCACCTTCTGATGTTTTCTTATCTTTACCGGATAAATGGAATGGCACGGATGGGAAGTGCAGTGTTTTTCTAACTGCATTGGATCTTGTGTTTGAGTTTAATTCCACCAGATACTCCACAGACCGACTGCGCATTGCTCTTCTCGTTTCGTTGCTATCCGGGCAGGCAGCTGAGTGGGCCACGGCGGTTCTTCGTTCAGATTCAGATGTCGCCTACTCCTACACCGAGTTCACCCGCCAGCTCAAGCTCACCTTTGAACATCCAGCTGCTGAGGTGGAGACCGACTCCAAGTTGTACCATCTAAAGCAGGGAGGGTCGTCCGTGAGCCGTTACACCGCGGAGTTTCGTACTCTCGCCGTACAGACCGACTGGGGAGACTCCGCACTCCGGACGGCCTACTACGAGGGACTGGCTGCACGGATAAAAGACGAGCTCGCCGGACGAGAGCTTCCAGCTACCTTGGAGGGTTTAATTCAACTCGCCCTCCGGATCGACCAACGGCTGCTCGTTCGCCCCAAGCCAGCTCCTCGTACCCTGCCACCCACCATGACTGCACTACCACACACCACGCCCTTCCTCTCCCGCTCACCAGTTCCAGAAGTCCACGCCTCATTCACTGCAGCACCCACCAGGACCGTCGGTACTCCACCTCCCGCCGTGGTTGACACAGGAGTCGGGGAACCCATGCAATTAGGGCGCGCCTCCTTGACCGCTGCAGAACGGGAACGCCGATTCAGAGAGGGGCTCTGCGCGTATTGTGGATCTTCTGCACATCATCGGGCCATCTGTCCTCTGCGGCCGGGAAACGCGCAGCCCCGGTGAGAAATGGGAGGAACTCACCGGGTCCCATGTCCCTCTCCACCACCATGACCAGTGATTCCCGTCTCACGGTGAAAGTACATCTCCAGTTTGGCCACAAACGGGTCGGAAGTACCGCGTTCGTCGACTCCGGGGCAGCAGGTAACTTCATTGACTCTTCCTATGCAAAAAAATTGGGGATAAAGATCGAGGCGTTATCCCAGCCTGTAACCATTACATCAGTCGATGGTCGGCCTCTCTCCTCCAGCCCCATCTCCTTTCAAACCCAACCTATCACCCTCATCATTAACCAGCATCGAGAACAGATCCAGTTTCACACCACCACCATTTCCTCACCACCCATCATCCTCGGACACCCTTGGCTGCTGCAACACGACCCGCTCATATCCTGGACCCAAAGCCGGATCCTACAATGGGGGCCGACCTGCACTGAGCTTTGCCTACGGGCCGAGGCTGGGACGTGCTCTAGGGAGTCCGAGGCCCCCGATGTCGACACAGATAAAATCCCGCTAGACTACCGGGACCTGGCTGAAGTCTTTTGTAAGAGACGTGCGACCCATCTACCACCTCATCGCTCATACGACCTGGCGATCGATCTTCAGCCAGGTGCGACACCACCCCGCGGCCATCTCTATTCATTGTCCAACACCGAGACGCAGGCGATGGAGGAGTATGTTTCCAGCGGACTTCGCCATGGTACCATCCGGCCCTCCTCCTCACCTGCCGCTGCGGGGTTCTTTTTCGTGAAGAAACGCGATGGTAGTCTACGTCCCTGTGTCGATTACCGGGGGCTCAACAATATTACCATAAAAAACCGACATCCATTGCCTCTTACCAACTCTGCCCTGGACGCCCTCTCTGGTGCCACCATCTTCACTAAGTTGGACCTCCGGAGCGCCTACAACTTGGTGCGCATCAGAGAGGGCGATGAGTGGAAGACGGCCTTCATCACCCCTACAGGACACTACGAAAGTCTGGTCATCCCGTTTGGTCTCTGCAACGCACCTGCCGCCTTCCAACAGTTCATAAATGACGTTCTCAGAGACATGTTAGGCCGTTGGGTGTTCGTCTACCTTGACGACATCCTCATCTACTCCCGAACACTCAACGAGCATATCCAGCATGTCAGAGCGGTTCTAAAGAGATTGCTCGCCCACCAGCTGTACTGTAAGTTGGAGAAGTGCGCTTTCCACGAGCGCTCCACCACGTTCCTGGGTTTTGTCATCTCGCCCCAGGGTGTGGCCATGGACCCGCAGAAACTGGAAGTTGTGAGTCATTGGCCCCTACCCAAGACTCTTAAACAGCTCCAGAGATTTCTCGGGTTTGCCAATTTTTATCGCCGCTTTATCCGGGACTACAGTACCGTTGCAGCGCCACTAACCGCTCTGACCCGCCCATCATCTCACCTCTTCAATCTCACCCCAACTGCTGTCTCTGCCTTCCATGAGCTCTGTCGCCGCTTCACCACTGCTCCCATCCTCCTTCACCCGGATGCTGATAAACCATTCGTTGTGGAGGTGGACGCTTCGGATGTGGGCGCCGGGGCTGTTCTCTCCCAGCGAGGTCCAGACCAAAAACTGCACCCCTGCAGTTTTTTCTCCAAGAAATTTGACGCCACTCAGCAGCGATACGGAGTAGGGGACCGCGAGCTGCTGGCCATAAAGTGGGCCTTGGAGGAATGGCGACACTGGCTCCAGGGCGCCAGAGAGCCGTTCATCGTCTGGACCGACCACCAAAACCTCATTACAATCCGCACGTTAAAACAGCTGAACCCCAGACAGGCGCGATGGGCACTATTCTTCGAAAATTACAATTTCCACCTGTCATACCGCCCGGGGTCCAAGAACACCAAAGCCGACGCCCTCTCCCGACAACACGAGGAAGACGTCCCCCGGGCGGACCCCGCGCCTGTACTGCCAGCCACCAAGATCCTCGCACCGCTCAGGTGGGACCTGGAAACGAGGGTTCGCCAGGCACAAGCTACGGAGACCGCACCAGCAGGTGTGCCGCCTGGCCGACTCTACGTCCCCAACGCCATCAGGGCCGAAGTACTCCAGTGGGGACACTCCTCCCCCCTTTCAGGACACCCCGGGAGACGGCGGACCCTACTGTTTGTACAACGTGCTTTCTGGTGGCCCAGTATGAAAAAGGACGTAGATGAGTTCGTCCAGGCGTGCCCAGTGTGTGCCAGGTCCAAGGACAGCAACAGACCATCACCCGGGGAACTTCAACCACTCCCGGTTCCCCGCCGACCCTGGACACACATTGCCGTTGACTTCATCACGGGCCTGCCGGTTTCGGAAGGAAGGGACACCATCCTCACCATCGTCGACCGGTTCTCCAAAGCTGTTCACCTGGTGGCCCTCTCCGGCCTCCCGTCAGCTAAAAGGACAGCTGAGCTGATATTAGAGCACGTAGTCCGCCTGCATGGGTTCCCAAAGGACATCGTCTCGGACAGGGGGCCCCAGTTCACGTCCCGGTTCTGGAAGGCCTTCTGCCGTCTGATCAATTCCACCTGCAGTCTGTCCTCCGGTTACCACCCACAGACTAACGGTCAGACGGAGCGAACCAACCAACAACTGGAGCGCTACCTGAGATGCTTTATTGCTGATCGCCAGTGCTCCTGGGCCCGCTACCTCATTTGGGCTGAACTGTCCCACAACCTCCACCTATCTTCTGCCACCAACCTAAGCCCATTTGAGGTATGCTACGGCTTCCAACCTCCGATGTTCGATCATCAGGAACCGGAGGTGGAAGTGCCGTCGGCCCAACAGTTGGTTCGCCGGTGTCGACGGCTTTGGAAACAAGCAAACCACGCCATTCAAAAGGCCAATCGCCGTTACACCCTGCAACATCGCCGTCGACATCCACCGGGACGAATGTACCAAGTAGGTGATAAGGTATGGCTTTCAACAAAAAACCTACACCTGCAGACTGAGTCAAGGAAACTGTCACCCAGATTCATCGGACCATACCGCATCAACCTCCGGATTAACCCTGTCACCTACCGGCTCCAGCTGCCTGCGGCGCTCCGGATCCATCCGGTATTCCACACCTCCCAGCTCAAACCCTTCACCACCTCACCTATGGTTCCACCCACCCCACCCTGCTCCTCCTCCCCGTATGATTGAGGGTGGTCCCGCCTACACCGTTCGCCGGATCCTTGACTCACGTCCTCGGGGCAGAGGGCTCCAGTACCTGGTGGATTGGGAAGGTTACGGTCCCGAGGAGAGATCTTGGATTCCGGCTCGGTTCGTCTTAGACCCCGAACTCATCCGGGACTACCGTCGTCGGGTATCCTCCACCCCAGGACCGTCGAGAGTCGGTCCTGGACGGGGGGGTACTGTCATGCACACTCATAACACGACCGGCACTAGGACCCGGAAGTAATACGGTCGGGTTTCAGGAAGCATAAAAGGAAACAAGATGACGCATCACATCGCTCAGTCATTGAGTTATGCCCGTGCTATCGCCGTCGCCTCGCTCGTCCAAACGTGAGTACTCACTTTCTTGGGTTATCGCTTCTGATTGGGTGTGTGTATTTAGAACGCGGGTTTATTTGTGTAAACTCTTGCTCTCGCTTCGGGAGAGTTCTAAGAATAACTTGCGTGGTTATCCTGCCTACTCGCGCTACTTCCGCGTTTGGGTTTACCATCCACGCTACAGGGCTAACTGCTAAGTCTTCTGCTTCATCTCCGGTTAGTCCGTGACAATCCGTATGTCTTTTATGTCTTTTCTATTGACCGTGAGAGGAAACCAAAGTACCCAGAGGAACCCCACAGAGAGAACAAACTCCACACACATACCCAAGGCATTAATCAAAGCCTCGACCTTGTAGGGGCAATGCCACAGTGCTAACCATTATGCCACCTTGTCATATGCAGCCTCTCATAAAATTTGTAAATGTGTAAAAGTCATAGCAATCACTAGTGCCTCAGATGAGGATATGTACTCGACCTACTGCAGTTAGCTTGCTTGGCTAATCTGTCAAAAAGCTACAAGTCAGAGGTAACATGTAAAATCATACATTTTAGTTCACTTTTATGATCACATACAGTCCAGACCAAAAGTTTGGACACCCCTTCTCATTCAGCGAGTTTTCTTTATTACGTTCTTTCTTGTGTTCTTTAGCCCAAACGCGTCTCTTCTGCTTGTTGCCTGTCCTTAGCAGTGGTTTCCTAGCAGATAGTCTACCATGAAGGCCTGATTCACACAGTCTCCTCTTAATAGTTGTTCTAGAGATGTGTCTGCTGCTAGAACTCTGTGTGGCATTGACCTGCTCTCTGATCTGAGCTGCTGTTAACCTGCGATTTCTGTGGCTGGTGACTCGGATGAACTTATCCTCCGCAGCAGAGGTGACTCTCGGTCTTCCTTTCCTGGGGCGGTCCGCATGTCAGCCAGTTTATTTGTAGCGCTTGATGGTTTTTGTGACTGCACTTGGGGACACTTTCAAAGTTTTCCCAATTTTTTGGACTGACTGACCTTCATTTCTTAAAGTAATGATGGCCGCTCGTTTTTCTTTACTTAGCTGCTTTTTTCTTGCCATAATACAAATTCAGTAGCTATAATATAAGCATTTACATTTTGGACAGCATGCTTGACCATCACACTGCTGTCATACACTTACATCCATTTCAGACTCAGATGAGCACGGTCCAGGAAAGTCATCATCTATAGCAGGACAGGGCGGTTCATGGGGAAGGTCCACAGTCCAGCTGTTCCCAAACTCGGCCACGTCTTCAGATTTTATACCTAAAAGTAAAAAAACAAATAGCCTCAGTGATTTTAAGATTTAGCCTCAATGATTTTAAGTACTAGTGATAATAAAAAAAAACATTATTCCTTACTAAAAAACCTTTTTTATATGAAAGGTTTGACAGCAAAATGAGATAAGTCCAGGAAGTTTTTTTTTTTCTGATAAAGTAAGAAGTCTTGCAAACTACTAGAAAATATTGTGTGCATGCTTTCTTTAAATCACCAGGGTATTAAAAGCATAAATGACCAAATGTTTTGTACAAAAATGAATTCTGTGATTTTTCAAAAAGTTCCTCCAATAGTTTTTGCTTAAAGCTGTGTTTTGTGGTACGTTAAGTGTGAAAATTAAATCAGGGGGGAAAAGTGTTAATTTTTTTTGCACAAACAAAAGGTTTTAACTCTCTATAACAAAATGTTTCATAAACTTTCTTTTAGAAGCTTTGAATTTCCACATTTTAAATAAACCACAACAACTTCTGAAAATATTGCTGGAAGTGCATCATGGCTCCCATATTCACCGACCCAGAGCAACTGATAGCAGAACACTTTTTCCAAATCACTTTAATTCACTCATGTCTTTGCACAGCTTGTAGTTTCATTTTACTGACCACATGACAGAAAGAAGTGATGCGATTGGCTTTTAAGGAGGTGTCAGGTTTTGCTTGAAAATCTGGCAGCTACCTTTTGTGGCTTATCTAAAACTTTCAAGTTCAAAGTTTCTAAAAAATGTTAAATAGCAGTTTTCAAATAGCAGGTATTCACTTCCTGTCTAGGGTGTAGGTGACGAACAAATATATTAAATCGTTTATATCAATTCGGTAAAGGATATCGTATTGTAGTAAACATCTACCAAACACTAAGTCTAACCGGCTACCTGATGTAATTAATCTGAACTGGTCGCTGATAGATATGATAAATGTGTCTCAGCCTGTTTGTCTCACCGTGGCTGCTGCTGAAATCATCTGATCCGTCATCATTGTAGTTTCCGCACAGGCCACAAGGACGGCCTTTGTGCTCCTCTGTCATTTTGAGGTAGACGCCAGAGCTTCCATCCCAGGCCAGAGAGAATCCAAATGTGCTCTTCACCAGGATGTAGTCAGCGAGCCGCTCGATAAAGACGTTATGAACCGTCTGGGGCAAAGTCAGTCTACAGCAACAGAGAAAGAACAGCATATTATAAAACTTCTGCGATGCATCAGTATGCGCATGTCATCACTCTTACATCAAATAAAACAACATCTCAGTATAACAAGTCTCAACAATACACCGTAACAACTCTTAATGTATTGTATTGATTTCTGCGCATGAACATTTGTCTTTCCTTTATTCATCTTTGTATATTCGTTTATGTAAATGTCCAATTTCACTAACCTCTGTTCTCCCTTCAGCACCCGGTAGCCTCTAATGTGGATCTCCTCCTCGTTAGGAAAGAAGAGACTGAGAGAACGAGAACAAGAGTACACTGAGCCACGACAGGAACGGCTGTTGTGAACCTGCCATTCAGAGAAACAGAAGGAGAAAGTCAGGTAGAAGAATAGAGAGGCAATCTGAGGACAGAGAGAGCGAGAGAGGTCAAAGCATTGAGAATGACGTCAGTGTAGCTATTATAAACAATGCCCAAATGTTTATCAAAAAATATGAAATAAAATAAATTTGAAGTGATTGACTAAACTGCTCTTACTGAAGTTACACTAACAAACCAAATCAAATGTGACTTGTTTCATTAGGCCAGACTCCCCCTGTTTTACGTCCTATCATATAAGTAGAGCTCATTCCCATGCTGTTGCTCTGAAGGGGCGCGGCTCAGCAGTAGCTCATTTACATAGACATATTTGGAGGAGGAGTGAAACAGAGAGTTTAAGATATAGCAGTTGAAGCATTAACACAAACACACACACACACACACACACACACACTTTGCAGGAGCTTTGAGAACCATGTTAATGTGTTATAGAAAGGAGCTTTAAGTGTGCTGTGACTGAGTCGTCTGTTACTCTGCTTTAACCAACAAGGTACCGCAACGCCATCCACTACTCACCCACACGGTGAACCGCGGCTCTGCTGAGTGACAGTCTTTGGCCAATATATATGAACATGTTCCAGGGAAGTAGTAGTACATTCCATCAAATGTCTCAAAATGGTGCTGACCCCATGAACGACAAATCCCGTCCCGGTCCTGCCCGAAGTTGGGAACTGAAATTGATGAAGACACAATTCACAGATATTTAACCGAGCTTGGTTAATTAAAAAGAGAAGAAAAAAAAAACTGTCAAGCAAACATATATGCTGTGCATGCTGTAAGCTTATTCGCAATTACTGTACATCCTAATCTCTAGACAAGGATTGCAGTGCACTAGAGCTTTTTTATTATTTTTAATTATTTTATTCATTTATGTTTTTGGAGGGGACAGGGCATGCAGACAAATGAAGTTTCTAACTTTATGCGTGTGTGATCAACTTTAAAGTACTACATACAAATTAATACATCGTTAAGACATTCCCTACTGATCTTCTGAACATTAAAGACATTTAATTTAATTTTTATATGCTTCTACTTTTCATAATACCATGCTAAGTATTAATTGTTATATTACATTGTATTCATTAATTTATCTTGATTATTTTTTTTACTCTTTTGTTTTTATTAGGAAAAGGCATGAATACAATAGTTCTAGCCTTTTATTGTGTCTTTTTTATTTACAGTAACACATTTTAATGATTGAACTAGAAACACTTTACAGTGTACTGTAGTTCTCTCTACAAGAACTAATTGGTATAAATGCGATGATACAAAAACCATAAACTGCAATGATTTATCATATATTGCAGATTTTATATTGTGTATCTTTAAACATTTTTCATATTTTCTTTTTTATTGTTGTTTTTTTTATTTTGTTACAGCACTTTACATCTCATTCATGACTGTACTCTTATCTTATAAGACTCTTATGGGAGAAAATTCACATTTAAATGATTTTACATAATAAAAATAGCACAGTGTTTAATTAGAAATATGGTCCAATTGCACAGTATTTCTGTGCAAACAAAAAGTTTATTTCTTATATTGAACTTATACTATAAATTACATTGAATTAATTCTGGATAAATATGTGGGGAAAGTACTATTTCTTTTATTTCTCTTAAAAATAACAATTTCCTGTTTTGTTAGTACTCTATGTAAAGTCTACCCCTAGACGTAGACAGACCCACACTCATTTGCAAAAAACAAACCCCATGATACCATTTAATTAATATAATAATGAATAGAATTTATTTAATTAATATAATTAAATCTGTTAATATCTAAAATGCACAGTTTCTTGTAACGTCTCAGTAACACGTGTATTTATTGATTAAGATCAGTGGTACCTAAAATCCTTCCTGTCTTTATCATGACCTGTTATTGGCCCTGGACACACCTGGGTGCTTTATGGTGGGTCTATACCTGGTTAATTTAACATATGTACAGAGGCTCTTTGTCAGCAGCACTTAACTCCAAGCACATTTGTAACCCAATGCCAGCAAATTCACAGAAGAAATGAAGCATACTTGCTGGCCGCAGATAAAAGTGCACTGTGTATTTCGTCCGATTAAGTCGTTTATACTGACCTTACTGTTTTACAATTCTGATTCATTTTAAGATAGACCACACTGTAATGTGAGTGCAATAGATCTCATTCATAATGACTGATAATACTGCATTAAGGAACTGCTTGACGAGTTTATTACATCACAAAGAACTTTTTAGTGTTCTTGTATTTACTCATTCGTTTATATCATGAAATCTCACACAAAACTCCTTTATTTTTTTAGAACAATGCGTCAGTGCATAAAGGTCAAAAATGATATTGTATGTTAAGCCTTGAACACTCATCATTTTATTTTCACTAGCTAACTCAGAGCAAGCGTTTAGAAACTTTATCTTACATCTACAGGTTCACGAGGTTTTTGACTCGTAATTAATCAATGTCACAAAACTCCTGATCCGCAATTGTGTAGCGTTAAAATCATCTGCAGTTGTTCTTGAATGCAATTCCAACTTTCTTCCTACATTTACTGTACATACTTTTCCCATTTATGCCTTATGGTATCTACAGGATCACAACATTTCTCAGTATATTTAATTGCTTTCCAGCTGTAGACGGTTTTAAAAATCAGCTGTACGGACTCCTGTCTACTTCTCACGGATTATTAAAGATGTTATAGATTGTCATAAGTATATATCTTACTGTATGTCAGAAAGCTGTTGTTATAGACACACTATTAAACATGCAGCATCAGTCAAAAGTTTGAACACACTTTTTAATTCCATGTTTTAACTAGAAAACTATGAAATAACATATGGAATTAGGAAATTAAGTAACAACAAAAAAAACAACAACAGTCAGTTGTTATTTTAAAGCACTATGGTCATCTGTTCTGGAATTGTTCATGCAAGAACAGTATTGTTTATACAAATGCATTAAATTAGAAGAACAATAAAATTTGACTGGTATTGTAAAGTTAAAAACCGTACCATACTCATGTTTAAAAGAAACTCTGCTCTTACACTACCGCTCAAACGTTTGGGTCACTTTTTAATTCCATGGTCGTTCCTGATTTTTATTTCTTTCTACATTATAGAACACAAAATACACAATAATCTTGTTTGAACAGTTCATATTGAGATGTTTCTGCTACTTCTGCTCTGTAAATCTTTTATAACAGCTTTAATCTGAGGTGCGGTTTGTTAATTAGTGATTTTTGAGGGTGGTGACTCTAAATGAACTTCTCCTCTGCAGCAGACCTCAGTTTTGGTGTTGCTTTCCTGAGAAGGTCTTCATGAGAGACAGTTTCATTATGGAGCTTGATGGGATGACAATACGATTCTTACAAGAACTAATCCAAAAAGGCTGACCTCCGTGTCTTAAAATAACAACTGTTGTTGTTGTTGGCACATAATTACCTAATTCCGTATGTTATTTCATAGATTTGAAATCCCCAGTGTTGTTGTGGATTGTAGAAAATAAATCACTAAATAAAAACAAAGAAATTTGCAAGTGATCCCAAACATTTGAGCTGTATTGTTCAGTATACATCTTGCATTTTTGCAATATCTAAAAATTTGTACTGTTGCAAAAACCTGAAATCTAATTGAGAATTTTGTTTGCTATGCTACATTAAGGACACAGGTAACGTAAAATTATAGTCAGGCTCAATAAAGGAAAATCCAACTCACATCTTCCTCTGTGCACAAATGTTGGCATGTGGTTTATGTCCAGCTAACATGTCTTGGTATCAAAAGGAAGGAAAACATTCACCGCATTTAAATAGCGCTAGCAGAGAGAGGACCATCAGAATGCTTCGACAATGCAAGTAGATGTCGGCAAATATTTTTGGGAGATTCTAGGAATACCATTTCCAGTTTATGGAAAAGATTCACACTTCTGATTGTCTTAGGTCTGGAAGGCCAAGAGTAACAATGCCAAGACAAGAAAGACTAATTCAATGGCATCATTTAAGAAATCGTAGAGAATTCTGCTACTGCTGCTGCTGGTACTCTGGGGTTGCATGTGATATGTCGCTGGACTATTCAATTACTTTTTGGCCGCAGGTGGACATGCAAGGGGGACGTATCGTGAACCAGTTACGTTGCTGCTAACGTCATCTGAATTTTTTATTTCTGGTGCTAATGGACACACAGATTTTTATATAAAATCAAACTTCCTTGTTTATTTGACAGAAATGAATCTAGCAAGAAATTTAATTATGCATTGTTTATTGATCCATAACTATATTTAATATTCCTTTAATATTAAAGAAATATTAATATATTACAATTAATATATTAGATATTCTTCCATTCCTGTGCTGTATTTCATAAAACAAACATACAAGCCTTTTTGCTCTCCTACATGAAGACACTACAGGTAGTATATTGATGATGCATAAATATATAGTTTAATTGTTTTGCATATCAATAGCAGAATTTAAATAAGAGAAAAAAATAAAAGAATTTCTGCCTTATACATGAGACATTTGTATACTTGTATAATGTCTAACAAATTTGCTGCAACAAAAGCTAATAAATTGGCTCATGTATTCTGGATTGCTTATAGCAGCAGCAAACAAAGTTTAAATACGTTTTTATTAAACAGGTCAATCCTGAAATGGTAGGGAGTAAAAATAAGTAATTAACTAATACATTTAAAATTGTTTTTGACAGTCATCTTATTTGAGTCCAGGAAGCAGCACAGAATTATATGCTGTAGGTATATTTCTCAGTGATCTATGTTTGATTAAATGTCATAACACATTCACATTTCATGCTTCAAAATATAATCACAGTGCCGAGGTTCTACTATAAAGGACGTTGTCTAGATAGTGTTTATTTTTGCAGCTTTTGCTCTGTCCCGTTCTGAGGGCAGCATAAGGACAGCTGTCTAAGGTTCCGCATTTGGCTAACATGCAGTATCTAAAGCCACGAACCAGAGTTGAAAACTTGCAACAGTTGTCTTTTTTTAAAGCAGTAGAAGCCTCAATAGTATAATGTGCAACGGAAAATCAACTAACATCAAACAATATCATGAACTAATGTATTAGTATCTTGTGATAATGAACAGAGTAAACCAGAGAAGTGGGGTTGATGTGAAGGATGGAGTTCATAAAAAGAGACAAAAGTACTGAATAACTCACTTTAGGTTAATATCAGACTTTAAACATTACAAATTTAAACATACGTAATGCATCATGGGTAGTCAGTGATTACACTTATAATGACAATGCAGATACACACGTGGACAAAATTGTTGGTACCCTTCGGTCAATGAAAGAAAAACTCACAATGGTCACATAAATAACTTTAATCTGACAAAAGTAATAATTTAAAAAAAATCTATGAATGTTAACCAATGAAAGTCAGACATTGCTTTTCAACCATGCTTCAACAGAATTATTTAAAAACATAAACTCATGGAACAGGCCTGGACAAAAATGATGGTACCCCTAGAAAATACTGAAAATAATGTGACCAAAGGGACATGTTAATTCAAGGTGTGTCCACTAATTAGCATCACAGATGTCTACAGTCTTGTAATCAGTCAGTGAGCCTATATATAGGGCTCCAGGTCGTCACTGTGTTGTTTGGTGACATAGTATGTACCACACTCAACATGGACCAGAGGAAGCGAAGGAAAGAGTTGTCTCAGGAGATTCAAAAGAAAATTATAGACAAGCATGTGAAAGGTAAAGGCTATAAGACCATTTCCAAGCAGCTAGATGTTCCTGTGACTACAGTTGCACATATTAATATTCAGAAATTTAAGATCCATGGGACTGTAGCCAACCTCCCTGGACGTAGCCGCACGAGGACAATTGATGACAAATCAAAGAGACGGATAATCCGAATGGTAACAAAAGAGCCCAGAAAGACTTCTAAAGAGATCCAAGGTCAACTTCATGCTCAAGGAACACCAGTGTCAGATCGCACCATCCGTCGTTGTTTCAGCCAAAGTGGACTACATGGGAGACGACCAAGGAGAACACCATTGTTGAAAACAAATCATAAAAAAGCCAGACTGGAATATGCCAAATTACATGTTGACAAGCCACTGTCATGCACACTCGTAACACGACCGGCACTAGGACCGGCAAAAGGAGACAAAATGGCGCTTCACATTGCTCAGTCATTGAGTTCGCCCATGCCTTTGCTGACGCTACGCCGACTATTCTGTGAGTACTCACCGATTCTGGTTGCTTCTTTGATTGAGTGTGTGTTGCTAGAACGCGGGTTTATTTGTGTAGATCCTTGCTCTTTGTGTAAGAGAGTTCTTAGACTAATCGCGTGGTTATCCTGCCTATTCGTGCTGCTTCCGCATTTGGGTTTACCTTCCACGCTACACGGGCTAACTGCTAAGGCTTTTCAGTTTATCCTTCGGTTGCTCGTGACAGCCACAAAGCTTCTGGGATAATGTCCTATGGACAGATGAGACAAAAATGGAACTTTTTGCCAAGGCACATCAGCACTATGTTCACAGATGGAAAAATGAAGCATATGAAGAAAAGAACACTGTCCCTACTGTGAAACATGGAGGAGGCTCTGTTATGTTCTGCAGCTGCTTTGCTGCATCTGGCACAGGGTGTCTTGAATCTGTGCAGGGTACAATGAAATCTCAAGACTATCAAGGGATTCTAGAGAGAAATGTGCTGGCCAGTGTCAGAAAGCTGGGTCTCAGTCGCAGGTCATGGGTCTTGCAACAGGACAATGACCCAAAACACACTGCTAAAAACACCCAAGAATGGCTAAGAGGAAAACATTGGACTATTCTAAAGTGGCCTTCTATGAGCCCTGACCTCAATCCTATTGAGCATCTTTGGAAGGAGCTGAAACATGCTGTCTGGAAAAGTCACCCTTCAAACCGGAAACAACTGGAGCAGCTTGCTCATGAGGAGTGGGCCAAAATACCTGCAGAGAGGTGCAGAAGTCTCATTGACAGTTACAGGAATCGTTTGATTGCAGTGATTGCCTCAGAAGGTTGTGCAACAAACTATTAAATTAGGGGTACCATCATTTTTGTCCAGGCCTATTCCATGAGTTCATTTTTTTTGAAGCATGGTTGAAAAGCAATGTCTGACTTTCATTAGTTAACATTCACAGAATTCTTATTTATTATTACTTTTGTCAGATTAAAGTTATTTCTGTGACCATTGTGAGTTTTTCTTTCATTGACCGAAGGGTACCAACAATTTTGTCCACGTGTGTATATTAGAAAAATACACCACTGATATAAGTCAGGAGATATAAATTCACAAAATTGTAAATTACAATGATTTTTTTTTTTATCTTTTATTATGTTCTTAAATGAGTCATTTTCTCTATACAAATTGTGACCTCTTCAGTCCAACTCAGCTGCTGGAGAATCAACAATTTTGTGTCTCATAATAAAAGTTATTATGAGGAAATCATTAAAATCATTCTTTTGTGTGGCAGCACATGGGATTAATGATTAGCACTCACTTTGCACCTCCAGGGTCAGGGGGTCGAATCTTGCCTCCACTTTGAGTATGTGAAGTTTGCATGTTCTCCTTGTGCTTGTTTTGTTCCCACCGAAGATACACGGCCTACAGTAGGTTGATTGGCGTTTTCAAAATTGTGTAGTGTGCGAGTGTATGTGCTTGAGCCCTACATTGGTTGATACCCCATCCAGGGTGTACCCCACCTTGAGCCCTGTGTTCCCTGGGTTAGACTCCATGTTCCCCGTGACCCCACAAAGGATAAATAGTATAGAGGATGGTTTTGCGTCTGTGTGTGTGTGTGTGTGTGTGTTACTCACTGATCTGGCAGCGGTCTCCCAGGGCCTGGAACTGTGAGCAGTCACACTGCCCGCCATCCTGACACCATCCACCATTAAGACACCCGCAATACTCTACAAATACCATTCAGAAACACACAAACACATTTACGCTTAACCACAACACCACTGCAGCTCACTGACAGGGTGAATATATTTGTAACAGTTTTACTACATTATCTTTTAGTACTCATGATTGTACTGTCAATGTAGTTAAATAAGATAATACTATTTATTCATTTAGCACAGCACTGCGATATTTGTATAAAATATACAATTTTAAAAATGCACTGCCTGGATAAAAGGCACCACTCCAGAGGGGTCAAAGTATTTATAGTCATCAAGTATCGAAAACAGCTAAGGAGATTTGACTTGACTGGAAATGGCTTAAGAACCGTCTAACACAAAATGAAAATCTGTAAGGACTTGTCTGAACCTTCAACTTTGTATATATATGTTCATATATATACAGTATAAACACTAAGTAAAGATGCACTGTAAAAAAAATCTGAGCTATGTTTCATAGTGAAAATAATAGCATTTCCACATGCATAATGTGATGAGAGCTCACAGGATGGGGACTAAACAGATGTGTTGCCATCGGACAACCACTTGTTAGTGAAACCAAGCTGGGAAAAAAATGCATTTAAATTTCCTAGCGAGCATAACCATTGGGTGGATTATTGGTTAGCACTGTCGCCTTCCACCTCCAGGGCTTGGATTCAATACCCGTCTCTGTGTGCATGGAGTTTGCATGTTCTCCCCGTGCTTGGTGGGTTTTCTCCATGTACTCCGGTTTCCTCCCATAGTCCAAAGACATGCAGATTAGGTTAATTGGCCTCCCTAAATTACCCATAGTGTGTGAATGAACATGTGAGTGTGTGTGCCTTGTAATGGATTGGCACCCAGTCCAGGGTATATCACACCTCATGCCCTAAGTTTCCCCGCAACCCTGTATACAGGATAAAGATTGGATTTTAGAATGATATAAAAAGGTCATGTGGCCTGAAGAGTCCAGATTGAGGCTATTCCAGAGCGATGTGAGTGTCAGGTTAAGAATGGAAACACATGAAGCGATGCACCCATCATGCACAGTGTCCACTGTACAAGCCTCTGGAGACAGTGTTATGATCTGGAGTTGCTTCAGTTGCTCAGGTCGAAACTCAGCAACGTTATGTGGCAATAAAATGAAGTCAGCTGACCACCTGAATTTACTGACTAACAAGTTTTGGGAGCATAAGGAATAATTTTCACACATGTATTCAGCATCATACTGTGCACTGTAATCAAACCTAAAGGTGGTCAATGAAATGTCTTAGAGTATGAGCCTTTTTTTTGGCAGCAAATAATTATAGATTTAAGATTAGAAATATCAGAGATGACTAAAACCATAAGAAGCATAGTATATAACCTCCCTTAATGTGGCCTATGCAACTTCTTATAAACCTATTCTGAAATTCATATTTCCTTTAATTAAATTCAACATTAATTATATAGCACTTTTAACAGCGGACCAAGTTACAAAGCAGCTTTCCAGAAATCCGGATACGGCTTTAGATCCCTAATGAGCAAGCCAAAGGTGATGGTGGTAAAAAGTAAAAAACGCCTAAGACAAGATGAGTGGGAAAAAAACCCCAGAGAGGAAGCAGACTCAAAAGGAAAGCCATCTCATCCTATTCTGAGTGACACCCGATCGTGGGATTAGGAGTTATTACTCTCGCACAACTGTACACTACAAAGCCTAGCAGTGCCAAGTGTGCTGAAAGGATCTTCAGTACGAGCGTCACGGTCATTATTAATTTTGGCTTTAAAGCTTTAGTTTGATCATTAGGCCGTAAACAGACGTCTAATGCCATCATGTTTAGATGTGATTCACAATCTACTTTAAACTCTTAATTTCAGTTCTGTTTACTAAACCTATGACATAGTGATGATGATTTTAAACCCTATTCAGACTAGACAGATTAGTTTTCTAATAAAGAGTTCATTACATCCTGTAAGACATTTTGCGCTTCATTAGACACTCATCTCTTACAATATTGAAAAAAAGTGGTGTGAGAGAAGCTTTGGTTGGATTTTTGGATTCATACCACAGTTAAGTTCTGTTTTTTATGGATGTAATGTACAAATGATCAAGTGCAAGCCTTAAACCAATACAATTTAAACATTATTATATTTCTTTTTTTTTATTATTAGTGCACTAAAATAATGCTAAAATTTTCCAAAGATTAGCAATGTAAAGCTCTGAGTGCAAAAGTTTGCACGCCCCCATGAATTCTAATTGTAAAACATTTATTCGCTTTTATAAGGCAAAAAAAACAGAAATCGGAAAATTATTCAGTTAAATCAGATAACTAAGACAAAATAAATTGCTTTTGCCATGGTCTTTTGGTCTCCAGGACTGATTTGAAGAAGAACGCGGTCTCCTAACATATGACTTAGGTAGGCCCTTACCCCAGTCCCAAGTCTGAAGAAATGGGTGGGTCGTAAAACCTGTGCCAATAACTCGAATGATCTGATGTAGTGACCCAGAGAGGGAAAAAACTCAAGGAAACAAATAACAAATAGCATGAAGTTGAGTTAGGACATTAAAGTTCATCTATTTTTCCATGTGTAATTTTTTGCTCTCAACAATGTACGCACAGTGAATGGGTTTGTGAATATCTGTTACCTGAAGATGCATCTCGAGATGTATAATTACGCAGGACGCTTCGATGGAGAGCTGAATCAGACAGCACTGCACTGACGGCCTGCGAATGGAAATGACGCACAAAGTCAAGAAACATTCTTTTCTTTTTTGTTTCGAGCTGAACGGATGTCACAGGGTCATTTTTCGTTTTTCTGAGTGTGGAGTCAGATTAGTAAGACTGAGTCAGTGTTTCCTTAAAATGGTGTGACGGCTACAGACGTTTGGGAGTTGGGCCCTTAGTACTGTTGCATTTGTGCTTAGTTTACAAAGACAGCTTTGTCAACATGCAGAATAGCTAAGGACTTTGTGTGTATGCGTGTGTGTGTATGCGTGTGTGTGTATGTGTGTGTGTGTGTGTGTGTGTGTGTGTGTGTGTATATGTGTGTGCGTGGTTTCTCCACTCTCTCCCTAGACATTTTCTCTTAGGTGTACTCACCTCCTCACGGAAGAGATCTCGTTTCTGGCGCAGTGCATTAACTCTCCTTTTAGGAGCAGCACAAAGAGAGCAGTATTAAAAGCACAGTGACGGTGGGAGCGCACCATTAGATCTACTTAAGATGCCACACAGAAACATTAACGAAGGAGCGCTGTGATGCTGAAGAAAAAGTCGCATTTCAAGGCTTCATGTTATCACTGATGTTACAGGCATAACTTTATGATAAGGGCTAATTTACGGTAACTGTGATAAACCTTATACATTCAATTCAGTTTTTACACTTTCCTCACACACACACACACACTTACAGTCCTATTTCTTATTCCCTAGCTAGAAAAACACAATGGACTCAGGATTGGTTAAATAACGCAAAATGAAAAGAACATCTTAAATTAATCTTTTTTTTTTCTTCTAAATCTTAAACTTCTTAAAATAAGTTTTTCTCTTTGCTTTTTTTCTAGAACTTTCTTTCCCCTGAACTTTACTCAGTTCATGCATCATTTGAAAGAGGTATAAAACTCCTTTTAAAATGTATTTCTTAAATACAAATTTGTCTAAAAGATAATAATAAATTAAATATATAAATATTTAAACAAATACTTACCTATTCAAGTTATTTTCCGTTTTTGATACCTGGCAAAAGAATCCTATTAAACAGGAAAGTAAGTCTGAGGGTGAATACAGTCTGAAGAAAACTTTCCAATTAAATTCATTTATGTAAAAATATATGATAATAAACAAATACACGGTATGAAATTTGCTCGCATTTAAAGCCAGAAATAATAATAACAGTAATAGTAATAATTCTGAGAACTTTAATTTCAATTGTATCCGCGTTATACACTTCAATCAGCTTCAAAGGTAAATTGTATCCGTGCTAACATGCTAATTAGAATTAACGCTCCCCTGTAGTGTGTGTACAATAATAATGCGTCAGAAACGCGGCATCAGAGTCTCACCTGGAGTAAAGACCAGTCTGAGGAAGAAAAGCGTCCAGAGAGAAAACAGCTTCACTTTCCGCTGTTCGTTCATCTCAGGGCAGCGTCCGTATGGAAACAGGTCAAAATTATGAAGCCATTTTATTCCCCTTTCTCTCGGTCTTTTTTTTTTTTAGTTTTAGATTTTTGTTTGTTTGTTTGTTCTGTTTTGTTTTGTTTGTTAAAGACGCGGTCAGCTCTGAGGGAGCAGGATTAAAGACACGGTTTAAATCAGGTTCACGCGCGCGGATGAGGTTTAATCCTGAGCGGCGCGCCGCCAATTCCCATCTTCAGCTGGAGTGGAGTCTCTCTCTCTCTCTCTCTACCTGCGTGTGGGTACAGCGTCCATCATAATAACCCCAATCACCCTCTCATGGGTGGAGTCTCTCTCTCTACCTGAGTGCAGGCACAGCATCCATCATAACCTCAGTCACCTTCTCATGGGTGGAGTCTCTCTCTCTCTCTCTCTCTCTCTCTCTTTACCTGAGCACAGGCACAGCATCTCATGGGTGGAGTCCCTACATGGTCCAACATCCATCTTACTAACCACAATCACTTCAAAATCACCCTCTCATGGGTGGCGTCTCTCTCTCTCTCTCTCTCTCTCTCTCTCCCTGAGCACACGTACAGCACCCATCATGAATGGAGTCCCTACACGGTCCAACATCCATCATAGTAACCACAATCATTTTCTGATGGTTGGAGTCTTTCTCTCTACCTGAGTGCAGGCACAGCATCCATCGTAATCTCAGTCACCCTCTCATGGGTGGAGTCTCTCTCTCTCTCTCTCTCTCTCTCTCTCTCTTTACCTGAGCACAGGTACAGCTTCTCATTGGTGGAGTCCCTACATGGTCCAACATCCATCTTAGTAAACCCAATCACTTTCTGATGTATGGACAGCATGCACCATAACTTCAATCACCCACTCATGGGTGGAGTCTCTCTCCCTCTCTCTACCTGAGCACACGTACAGCACCCATCATGAGTGGAGTCCCTACACGGTCCAACATCCATCATAGTAACCACAATCATGGAGTCTTTCTCTCTACCTGAGCAAGGGTACAGCATCCATCGTAATCTCAGTCACCCACTCATGGGTGGAGTCTCTCTCTCTCTCTCTCTCTCTCTCTCTAGCTCTCTCTCTACCTGAGCGTGGATACAGAATCCATCATGGGTGGAGCCCCTACATGGTCCAACATCCATCATAATGACTTTAATCCCTTTCTGATTGGTGGACTCTCTCTCTCGCTCTCTTTCTCTCTCTCTCTCTACCTAATCATGGGTATAGCATCAATCATAATAACTTCAATCACCCTCTCATGGGTGGAGTCCCTACATAACCATCGATCCAACATCCATCATAATGACTCCAATAACTTTTTCATACTGTAGATCCTGACGTAAGCATGGGTCCAACATCCATCATAGTAACCTCAATCACTCGTTGATGGGTAGAGTCTCTCTCTCTCTACCTAATTTCAGGTAGGGCCTTCATCATAACCTCTATTATTCACACCTAAGAGGAGTCATTCTGTACCGGAGCGTTGGTACAGCATCCATCATAATAACCTCAATCACCCTCCCATGGGTCGAGTCCCTACAGAAGCATGTGTTCAATATTCATCATAATGAATTTAATCACCTTCTCGTAGGTGGAGCCTCTACCTGAGAAAAAGTAAAGTGTCCATCATAGTAACGCCAATCACCATCCCATGGGTGGAGTCTCTCTCTCGCGCGCTCTCTCTACCTGAGTGAGTCTATCTGAGCATGTGTACATTATTATAACCCCAGTCACCCTCTTATGGGTGGAGTGTCATTTTCTTCTTAAGCACAGGTTTAGCATCACTCGCAATAACCTCAACCATCACTTTAAACTGTCTTAATGAGCAAAGGTACAGTTTCCATTAAAGTAATCTCACTCACCCACTCATGCATGAAGCATCGTAATATCAAACCGCTAACATTAAGAATTTAATTCAGCATTAAAAAAGAAAAGATAAGGAGTAAATTAGTACCATGCTAACACAGTAAATAGTATAATAATAATAATAATAATAATTATTAGTAGTAGTAGTAATAGTAGTAGTAGTTATTGTTATTATTATTATTCTTTTATTTATTATTATTATTATTATTATTATTATTATTATTATAAAATGAGTAAAAGTAACAAATAATAATTAAATCAATAAAAAAGAAAAGAAGGTAGGAAACAGACATGATTATTCCTGAGACAGGAAGTCATGAACAATTGACACATGGATTGGGCCTATTATTATTATATATATAAAATTATTATTATACACACACATTATAATTATTTAAGAAAATACCTAAAAATACATTAGAAAAAAGGTTACAATCTGACTTGGTAAGGTCTATAATGAATCAGTTGAGATTTTTCCCGAATTGTGTTCTGGACTTAAACCCTCCACGGCTTTTTTCCCCCAGCCAATACTAAACAGCCTGTACTAACTATATTTGAAATAAAATATATACTTATTTTTTTTAATCTATATAAGTGTTACTGATTATAATAATGAATCTCTGACTTTTATTCATTTATTTATTTTGCACAAAACAGCTAAATATAATACAAAACAACATAGCCAGGGAGGATAAAAAGTGCAGTAAATAACAAATAACAAAAGATCACTAGTGATGGGGAGACACAGCCTCCTTTAGGTGTCCAGGCTTCCCAGACATCAGTTTCACCAAAAGGTTTACTTCATACAACTTCATCTAAGAGCTCATTTTACTGCCATCTAGTGGACATATTCTGTGTAACAAATAGTCTCCAACATTGCAAGCACCACAACTACAGAAATATGGACATAGAGCTGCAATGTGTAGTATTAAGTTTCCTTTAAATATGTCAGTAGTCGCATTATTATTAATACTATCATGTAAACATGATGTTTTGTACATATATTTTTTATGTTTAAGAGTGTGTACATAGGGTGTTCATTTTTTTCTACAAACTTTGTTATACATGTATATTTTATGACTTCATTATTCAAGTCAGCACCAAAAAATTATTTCCAAGCATTAGTATTCCAGAAAAAAAGTAAGCAAAAATAAAATGAAAGAAAAAAGAAAGAAAGAAAGAAAGAAAGAAAGAAAGAAAGAAAGAAAGCATACATGGGTTTGGGTTTTGCATACATGAAATAAGATGCAGATGTGACAAAATCTGCAATAGGATTGTGGCTGGTTCTGCAGGATTTTCAGTAAAACTAAGCATCAGCTCATTTCCTTATAAAACTGCTCAAATCGTACCTGAGACTATATTTTAAGCAGTGACCCGACACACCAGTTATTGACTTTGTTTCATTAATTACTGTTTGCTGCTTTTAATAGTATTTTTTAGAAACATTTTTAAGATGCTCTACAGCAGTTATCTGCATGTGCTTGACTTTTGCACAATACTGTATATAAAGCAGACAGAAAATATTGTGGGTAGGAGAGGTACTCTCTCTGAGTTACTGCAGCATCCCCACAATGGTATCTGCTGTTGTATCTGTCTGACCGTGGCTTTGCTCTACACTGCTGCCAAGCAGGACCCAGAGATCACTGTAATCTATTTAAAAGAATTAAGAAAAAGAAAATTACATGTAAACATCAGCGAATAGAGGAGAACCATTTAGAGTAAAACTTACATGAGCCGGCTTTAGATCCTGACCCAGGTACCCAGTACCTGGTAGAGCCGTATCCACACCAGCTGCTGAAGGCTGGGCATCTGCCTGTACATGACCATGTGGCCTTGTCACTGTATTTGCATATTCACTCTTCAGTCTCTTGATTGCCTCATTTGCTCTTACATGGCTGAGAAGCTCCAGGGGTTTAAATCTGGGATCCAGGAGTGTTGGCAGTGTCAGCACAATTAGTGTCTCAGTCGGTTACCTGCCAGTTCCTGAGCACTATCAGTTTTAATATTTGCATGCTCACACTGTACTGTGTAGTGTAGCATCTTCATTAATGGGATAACCTTTGAGCCAGACACTCATTTTTCCTCAGATAGTTCCACTGTGGCTTGATGAAAAGGAGACAGTACTATTATTGCTTCTTCAAGGAATTCACATTCAATAGAAATGAGTGGAACAAGGTTTATGCTAAAGGAATAATAAGGCCGCTCAAATTACTTCATACAGGGGCTGAAAAAATGTATAATGTATTATTCCATCTTATTTTGGCTTCAGTTATTAATTTATGTTTGGGCATGCCGATAGTCTTTCTTTTACAGTAGTGCAGAAGTAGTTTTAGTCCTGTAATAATAGTTATTAATTTATTTGTTATTTGTTTGTTTGCTTGCTTGTTTTTGACCTGTTTTTTTTTTTCCAAAACAAATTAAACTGAAAGAATGGCCAATACATTTTGACAGAGTCAATCAGCTTCTTTATCAATGCATTTCAATAATCTAGAGAAAGACTGTGTGAACATATTGCAATAAAAGACATTTCAGTCATGATTACCCAGGAGACTTTGGGCACAAAGTGGGGTACACACTGGAGAGGATGCCAATCCATCCAGGACACACACACAAAACTTGCTGTTTGGGAATGCCAATTAGCCTAATCTGCATGTCTTTGGACTGTGGGAGGAAACCCACCAAGCACGATCTCCACGAACCAGACCCGAGGTGGGAATCGAGCTCTCATCCCTGCAAGTTTCCAGGCCACCATGCTAACCACTCCACCATCATGGAGTAATATAATATAAATCACCCTTAAAATCCACTATGCAATGGTTTGTGCACAGGACTACCATGTCTAAAATCTTTAATCTATATAAATAAAAGAAAGGTTTTGCTGTACATAAACTCATTCTTTCAAATATATATTTTACGTTTCATACATTGGAGGACCTGAAACCATTCTCAAAAAAAGTTTCTGCACGGCTGTCTGTCTGTATGTCTGTCCAGCCAGATTTTTTCCACAGCATCACGCAAAACTGACTGGAAATAATGTAATGCAACCTTTGCACTAATTGGACATTGCAGTATGTTATGAACAATTATGTGGTGGACTTGGCTATTAATAAACTACTTGCTCAATGTAAGCTACTTGCTCAGGTGTAAACAAACACCTGCACCAATAGATATTCATTAGAAAAGCTAAACTGAATATTTTCCCGGGATAAGTTCATATTTTCACAGCTGAAATAGCAGCGCTGAACTGGTGTAAGTGAATTTTAACACACTGGAGTCGTTTAAGCCAAAACTTCATCTTTAAACCCTATCTAGCTTTTTGATTTTTTTTTATCTGTGATTCACTTTCCAATTACTGAGTAAGTAATATGTTACAAAATATGTTACAAAATATGCACACACAAAAAAGAGAGAGAGAGAAAGAGAGAGAGAGAGAGAGAGAGAGAGAGAGAAAGAGAGAGAGAGAGAGAGAAAGAGTCTGACTCATTTTTTTTTTTTGTATTTATTATTAAAACAAATGCATTACTGGGAAAAATTTACTTCAAAATGTTTCCCAAATACAGGGGGAAAGTCTTTCTCCGAGACAGTCACGAGAAGGCGCCTTTTTTTTCAGTCACGTGATTAGATTTGTTGCTGGTCACGTGACAGCCAGGGACTAGCCACGTGCCGGGGGCACGTCACGTCACTGTGGGCCGCTGAGTATGACGTCACTGGCGAAAATGGCTGCGCGCTATATGCTGGGACGTGTTTGTGCGCTGCCGCGGGTTTTCCCTGCGAAACCTCTCTGTCCTGCGCGGCTCTCGGCGAGACCATGCTTCCGTAGAGGCCTGTCACTCACTCCGCGCTTCTGTTCAGGTATAACGGCTCGAGTTAGTCTGAGTTACTCGGTGTAAAGCTGTGCAGAGAAACTTCCAGGACAGCTGATTATAAACCACAATAACAGCACTGGCCTTGTACTAGTGAAGTTAACTCGGGCACACGACTAGTCTAGTTGACCTGTTTACTCGCTTCCATCACTGCTGGTGGACCTGTTAGCGGGTTAGACTGTGCAGAACCTGAGGTTAATAAAGGTCAGGAAGGTTGTACTACAGTCCTGTGCAAAAGTCTAAGACTCTGTTATCTTTAGTAGCAATAGTGTGGTGTAATGGTGTTGTAAAAGTTTTAAACACTGCCAAAAACAGCTTAACATTGATAAACAAATAAATAACATTAAAGAAAAACATTATTACATGAAAATATTTTTTTTTCAAATGAAAACAAACAAGCAAAAAAAAAAAATTTATGTAAATCTAATAAATATCTGTCTAATTATCAGGCAATCCAGTATGGGGATGTAGCTATCGAATATTTTAGTAATCGAGTATTCTAACAAAAATGTAATCGAGTAATCGGATAAAATGTACTTTTGCTTAATTAAACAGCAATATAATATATACTGCTAAAAATAATAAAAAAAAACACTTAGTCCCGGTCTGACTTGAAATTGCCTACACATATGAGAGGCGTGCAAGTCGAACTGGGGCTAAGTGTTCCCTTTTATTTATTTATTTTTATCAGTTTTAAAAAAAGTTTTTTTTAATGCATACATTTATCAAAAAATAAATGTTGTCATTATTTACAATACAAGGAATAACTTAAAGTAGACTGAGATTAATTAAGTGCATTACTCTGCCATATATTCTTATTTTAAAGCCTTTTCACAGATGCAAAAACTAAAAAAAAATAAAAAAAAAAAGATTTAAAATGACTTTTAAGTATCAAGAAACTAAGGCACACATTAAAATAAATAATTATACAAAAACACTAAGTTGTGCAACTTAACTTGCAGAACTAAAATTTTCAAAATCTACAGTACAGCTCGGGCATAAGCCTTTACTGACTTCTTACTGGAATGCTTTGTGATGACATTAAGGATGCAAAAATCCATGGACAGCAACAAGAGTCCATACGTTGTGTTTTAAGTCAATATATTCATTAGAATATATATGTCTCTCTCTTGGATATGTGTGTGTGCTCACTAGTCTTTAAAGGAGCGTGTGATTGCAATGAAGTAATGTAAGCATGTCAACATCCTCCGAACTGAGGCTTGTCTGCGCTTTAAAGCAGTGTTTCCTGCTGCTGAAATCATTTTTCATTGATGATATAATTTTATCACTCGCTTCCATTTTGCAGGCCGCAACAGAACGCTCCCTCACATCAATACACAGCTAACTGTTTGCGTCTCCTTCCGCTTTGTTGGTGACTTAAGCGCTTCTTCTTAATAATTGCGCAAAAACAACGCAAGCTTTTAAAATTAATTAAAAGAAGCTTCGAGGCAGAAGATTTTGCCTTGATAATTTTTTGTAATCAAGTTATTCGAGGAATCGTTTCAGCCCTAATACAATACATTGTAAAGATACAGTATGCAGTATACAGTTTTACCTCTGTATATAAATTTAATCCGCTCCGGAGGCGAGTTCTTAAGACGAAATTCTGTTTTATGAAACACATTTTCCAATAGGAATACAGATCATCTGTACCACAATCTTGTACAGAATCTGTACTAGAACATGGTCAGCAACAGTACTCGGGTAGGCAGTGGCATTAAAACAATACCATACAAGGCCGGATAAATCCATGCTTTCATGTTGTCGAAACCAAATTCTGAAAAGTAGGTGTTTGCATACTTTTTGCAATATAGTTCGTGTCATCTAAATTCCTAAAAATAATCTTGTGTTTTCTGAATATTATAAAAAGTGCTGAGATGTGGAACCCTTGTTAAGTCTATATTTGTTAAAGTTAAAACGTTAAATTGGTGAATCTATACTGAAAGCTAACCCTAGTCCTGGTTTTGTGTGTGAATCCATAGCACTGAAGTTCACAGACAAACACGAGTGGGTGCGAGTGGAAAATGGCGTTGGCACTGTGGGCATCAGTGACTTTGCTCAGGTGAGTAGACTCGTCAGTCCTCAAATGCAATTAGTGTAACTTTAAAATATACCAAAGTTTTCTTTTACATACAGTGATTTGTACCACCAGTACTTATGGTTTGCTTGGTATTTACCCCCTCCGGGGTACGGGCTCGATTCCCACTTCGGGTTTGTTTGTGTGGAGTTTGCATGTTCTGCCCGTGCTTGGTGAGTTTCCTCCCACAGTCCAAAGACATGCAGATTAGGCTAATTATTACTTCCAAGTTGTGTGTGTGTGTGTATGTGTGCTTGTGGCCTGTGATGATTGGCACCCTGTTCATGGTGTACCCCACTTAGTCCCCTGGGATCCACTCCAGGCAGCATAAGTGCTATAGAGAATGAGTGACTGACTGAGTAAAGTGAGAAAGAGAAAATGAGAGCGTGTGATGTGTCTAAAGTTTACTTTCACACATTTTCCTCTCAAAATATTCTTCATTCCTTTGAGTCTGTGTTTGGCAAATGTTTGAAATCTCCTTTTTAGAAAAACCTTCATCATTCTCCAGCATGCACAAAACAAGCCTTTCATCATCATACTGATTTTTTTATTATTATTATTTTCTTTAACATCACTTTTAACCGTACAGTTTCTCTGACATCCATTAATGTATTGTTTTGCAGTTTTTTTTGTTTGTTTGTTTTTTTATAGTTTATCTTTTGTTAAGAAGGCCTTGACTTTATCCTGTTGTGTTCAGTCATTTTCAGAAGTGACCTTTTAATAAGATATTTATTTAGATTCAATTGGCCATATAAATATCACAGTACAATTGTGGCCAAAAGTATTAGGACAACCTATTGTATGCCGTGTATTATAGTTCTCTCTGTGCACAAAACAAGCCACAAACAATGTCATTGATAAACAGCCAGGTAGGCTTGAACTAATCTTTATATCTTATGTCTCTTTCTCATTTTTTGGTATCTTTTTATTTTTCTTTATTTTTTCTTATTTATCTGTCATTTTTTTCTTATTGTCTTTTGTTTGCTAATTAGAATCAGCTGGCTTAGTTAATGAATGCAAAACAAAAAATGGCAAAAACTCAAATTCTCAAGTGAATTATGAACTTCTGTGGCACATTTCGGTACATGATCTTTAGGAAGCAATCAAGCAGGCATGGATTGATCAAGTGACAGAGTCCTGGAGCAAGAATTGATTGTTGTACAGCTATACAACATATAGTTGAATTCTGTTCTCTTCCTCTCTTTCTCTTCCTCCAGGAGGCTTTGGGCGACGTGGTCTACTGTGGTCTTCCTGATGTTGGCACAAAACTCTCCCAGTCAGGTAAAAGTGATCTGTGATGAGCCGTCATTCATTGGATGCAGTTTTTCTTTATCTTATGAATGATTTTGAATTCTGCTGTAAGTCATTTCTATTGTGAAGCGGTTTCGTGTTTGTGTGTAGATGAGTTCGGCACTCTGGAGAGCGTGAAGGCGGCGAGCGAGCTGTACTCTCCTTTAACAGGAGAGGTGACTGAGATTAATGACGCTCTTGCTGATAATCCCGGACTGGTCAATAAGTCTTGCTACAAAGACGGTGAGAGTCTTCGTTGCTGAGCTTCCTTAAGGCATAAGTATTTAACACAAATAATGCGCAAGACCATATGGTGGATTCTTTCAGTCGGGGCAGTGGTAGATCAGCGGTTAACCGTCAGAAGGTTAGGAAGGAGACACTGCCACGTTGACCAAGCTATTTACGTTATACTGTATCATCACAAACTGGGATTAAATTCACTGGAGAACACTTTAGGTTTACTTGCTCAATGCTTGCTTTCAAGGTCCCATATAGGTCGTGTGTGTGCGTGTGTGTCAATGCTCCAGCTGAGAGAGCCATCTTCATCAACTGCATTTTCACCTCAAACACCCTTTATTTTACTTGCACCATTTCAGTGTTTGTGAAAGGATCAGACATTCGTTCTGTTCGTCTTACGGCTTTTTTCAAAAACATTTGCGCAAGTATATTCGCCAACAGGGACAGTTTTCTGCAGCCAGTCCCTTTCGTGGAGGAAACCAGTCAACTCAGAGAAAACCCAGACAGAAAAAAGCTGATAAAATATAAGCTGATAAAATATAAAGTGAGCCTGGAGCAGACAAGCAGCAACACAATATACACTTTACCACTACTTTTGTAACATTTAATTTGTTTGTGTTTTTCCATCTGCCTAGGCTGGCTGATAAAAATGACAGTATCAGTACCAGAGGAACTGGATGCTCTAATGGACGAAGCAGCGTACAAGAGATACATCAAATCTATGGAGGAGGAGTAATGATCCAGTCCCAACCTCACGTGCATGGATTTGACATGTTCATGTTCTCCTGTGGGTGAAAACGCAAGACTGTGGACTGCCTAATACTTTATTACTGATTTGTCTGATTAAAGCCTGCTCTTTAGTTTCCATATATAGAAGTATAGATAGATTCCAGACAACGAAGCTGCTAAAATGACCCACTGTGTGATCCAGAGGTACAGTAACAAGTCATTCAGTGCGCTCTCTCTGCATTCCGGCCTAAAGCTAATCGCACGATGCCGGTTCGGTCTGTGTGTGGAGGTGTGTGAGGCAGAACCTGCATGCTGACTCGATATCCGTTTGGTTTCGGTGACCAGTTTATAATCTGATCCTTCCTTGTTTTTATTTAGAGTCAGCAGCTGAGATCTGAAGATTACTAACCCGTATTAAAAAAAAAACTTCTAGATTTCTCAATCTTGTGTCGTTAATTTTTCTGAAATCAGAGATCTTTGATTTAAATAACTGGTTTCTGACTAGTTCTATTCGGTTCCATGTATGACCTGCTATAAAATAATCATTCACTAAAGGTATATTCGATAAATCTATAACTACATATTTTATTACAGGTTAATTATTAATATGTATTAAAAGAAAAAAATTCTGCCTGATCAGTGTTACAGTGGCACCCCTTGTAAAGATTAGAAGTGTTTGCGGTGTGTGGAGTGTGGAATAGGGAATAAGAAAAATCCTACCTTTTAATTGAAATAAATGTATTTAATGAGAAGCAAATCCATCATCAAGAAATAGTTTCAACAAGTAGCACATGAGATTTTCCCCCTAACACTGTTTACTGTGTAATCTTTACAATAAGAAGAAGAAGAACAGTGGAGGGCAGTATGTAGGCATGTCAGGTCACATAATTATCATCTCCTTCAAAATGCAAACCTCTACTGAACAAAAAATGCTGTAGGAGTGTCAGTGTACACACTTCTAGGAGCAGAGTCGGGTACGATTGTATACATGATAAAATAGCATTTTAAAGCTATAGTTTAAAATGCTACATAGATTATTAGAGTACTATAACGTAGGAGGAGTGAGCACATGTCTGGTTTAATAAAATATGAGCTTTACTATTCTCTGGCTAACTGCACACTGTCACACTGGGACAAGTGGCTTATTAATGATTTAGGTTGCGATTCGACAGTGAAGCTTCGCAAGATCAGATTAAATTGAAGATGAAGATGGTTTTTTTTTTTCCATTATAATGTCAGGAGATTTTATTCCGCAAACAAAGACACTTTGCTTGTTTTTTAACTGTGAAAATAAAAATGAATGAGAATTACTAATGTAATAATTGCAAATAGATGATGCTTTTCTTACAGGAGCAGATTAAAGCTGAAAGATCAGGAAAGAAGTCTGTATGTATAAATTATGAACAGCTGAGGTCATTTGAATGACAAACTTGTATTACATTATAAAAAACCAGGAGAATCAGATATGTGTTTAATATGTTTAAAAGTAAGAGAATTTCCACATGTGGGGAGAGCGTATCCCTGTTCCATGTCAGGTGTCCAGTAATCCTTGATATAACTCCCCCAAAAGGTGCTACTTCAGAGGTGGACCAGGACAATCCCCAAAATCCCACATTAGCCTTTCGTATATCGATGTTGTGGTATTGCGCATTGGGAATTGGTGGAGGGTTGGAATGGGGACAGAAGTGTGACTTGGCATCTTTAAACATGGGCGGCGGAGCAAACACAAAGTCCTCAAAATCTGGTCATCGAAGCCAAGTCACAGCCAAGTGGTGAAATCAGTGCACTGCTCTCAGATCTAGCCAGCAGAAACAGCAGTACATCCTCGGCGCCAGAGAAAGCTGCTAAGCTAGGTGGAGAGGGTGCAGTATCTGACTTGAGACAGGGCCACGCATGGTTCAGGTGGCTCAGGGTGTTGACCTCTTGACTTCCATTTCTTGTTAAGCCAACTGTGTGTGACGATCTCCTGCTTCCACTTTACTGCACGCTGTCCTGGAAGTGTAGCCCAGCAAATGTCTAGGTGTGTTTCAAGGTCTTTGGCTTGTTTGGACCGCCACACGCTGAAAACAGTTAAGCTACATCTGGATGTCATGCATTTTGTCGTAAGTGGAGAGCCTACCCAGCCATGTTCAACATCAACACAAACAGGAATTATCTAAGCAGGGAAATTAAACATGAATCACTACAACAGACCAGCGATGGAAACAGAACAGTACAAGACAGATCCGAGACCAAGACTAAAACAAGGATAGGCCTATTTATAAACAGACTAATCAAAAGAAACTAGTGTTCCAGGGGACCACAGTAATTAATGCAAGACTGTTGTGTAGTGTCCTTTTGGAAGTGTTGTCAAAAATACAAAACACCATGAGCGCAGAGCTCCCTCTAGGGGTTATCCCTAGCAGTTTTTAATATTATTATTAAATGTACTAATATTATTAATATTTTGTTATATTAACTATTAGCAGATGCATGAATCCTACCAGATTATAACCTTATTATAACCTTATAATTTAAGCAACATTGTCTGTGGCTAAAGAAGAAGGAACTGGAAACACTCTCTATAGTGCTTATCCTGAACAGGCTCACTGGAGACCTGGAGTCTATCCCAGAGGACTTGGGGCAAGAGGTGGGGCTGCCAATCTATCGCAGGGCACACAACACACACATTCACACACTATGGAGAAAATGGAAACGTCAATTGGCTTAATCTGCATGTCTTGTGGAAGGAAATCCACGAAGCACAGGGAGAACATGTAAGCTCCAAGCCCGTGCTAGAAACTAAAAATACTGTCTTCATGATGGGTTTGCTTTAAAAACATAAATTAATAACTAGCTATAAAAAATATTTGTAGCTTAATTATACTTGTATGTTGCTGTCTGAATGTATTGGTTAAAATAAGGTTAGCTTTAGATGCATTTTGAAGAAACTTAATGGACGACTCGAAAAATAAATCTGGTCTAGTAATGAGATCTGTGTCCTTGGTTGCGCAATCACAGTAATAAATATCACACATCCTGAACTCAAATTTACAGAAAGTACAGCTGAACAGTAGCTTCAATAAGGATCAGTAGTGTCCAGAATACCAGAAGCTGCTTCACACATTTTTTTTTTTTTTTACATGTAATGTGTTTGTTCTGTCCATGTGCAATTTTATAGGATCTAAATAATAAAATGTAACGTTGAATATAGTTGCAAAGCAATGATGATCGGGCCCAAGCACCTGCTCTATCACCAACTGGGCGCACCAGAAATCGTTGATTAAGGAAGTTGTTAGCAACTTTTTGCCGTAAGTTTAAGGCCTCACCATGGATTAACTGTTTGAGATATCAAAGATTCGTCCACGATTTTGCATCCTCAATGTCTTGTGATCATATTGGCCCAGTTTGGTGGCAATCATATAAATCCCCAAGGAGGAGTATATCAAAGTCCATTGGGTGCGTTTTGCAAGCAAACCAAAATAACTGACTTCCTGTTGACTAGCGAAAGTTGTTCGGCTCAATGAGATCTAAATGTATACCAGGTTTTACACTTACATGTGCAAGTGTGAGCAGCTATACAACAAAATCTCCTGTGAAGGCCCTGTGCCATGCCCAGCGCCAGTCAGTCAGACTTGGGCCCTTAATATTTATTCACATGCCATATTGCCATATCACAAACACCCGTATATTAAATGAATCCATAAGGAATGTGAACTTGGTGACTGTGGTATGTCTGTATAAATATTTTCGAATAAGTACATAGAAATTGCAATTGTAAAATGCAATATGCTGTATATATAATCTGACCAGTAGGTGGTGCTATCATCAATTAACAGTGAAAACTAATTCTAACAATACTAACACACAATAAGATATAGTCAGGATAATAATATTATTAGGCATCTGGGCAGGGTTGTTTTAGCTTTGTGCCACAAATAAGATTAAGATCAATTTTTGAAGAAAAAAAAGCAGAGAGAGAGAAACGTTGAGAGGTTTCACTTTACTGTCAAACACCCAGTCTTTTTCTTTCATGTGTATTGACTTACAAGGGGAATCAAGTTCCCTTAAAGAGGAACAAATAGGTGGAAAATGAAAATTGAACAGGGAGCCTATACCTGAGGGAGGAGTAATCAATAATGTTTAGACAGCAGAACAAGACTTACAGGCAGCCGATCAATACTGGGAGAAACGCCCTCTCTCTCTGTCTCTCTCTCTCTCTGTCTCTCTCTCTCTTTCTCGCTCTCTCTCAGCCTCTGATTTTCTGTGAGTGTGTGTGTGTGTGTTCTACTGACCTTATAGGATCTGATCAGGTCTTTATTTAAGGCTTTCTCCCTAGTGAGGTGAGTGTGCAGTAATTATGGAGAGAAGGAGAGAGAGAGAGAGAGAGAGAGCTTCAGTACAACCTAAACCTGTTATCACATAAGCTGTATTGGTTGTGGTATGATTAGATTTAGATTTCCTGTTACATCTCAGTTACTAAGAGAGAGAGAGAGTAGTCAGTTAAAATCAGTACAAATCAAGGTGGGGAAAAACAATATAATGTAAATAGTGTAGATTTGTGTATTGTACATTGAACTGTAAAGTATGATCTATAGATTGGAGGCTAATGAAAAAATCATTAAAATACATTAGAACATACTAAAACATAAGAAAGGAACATCATGTATTTGGGTGTCTGTTGTGCTTAGGATAGCAATGCGAAAGACTTTCACTCCCTATTTCGTTTTTCAGTCCGTATAAGAAATAATTAGTATACTGTAACTGTTATAATAATCATTGGTATAATAATGCATTACTATATCATAGCCTTATGACCTCAAATCTGAGGGGAATAAGGCAATAGTAACAGCTTTATTAAGGGTATACGAATGCATCTGAACATCAAGGCGGGTTATGACCCTTATTGTGAACTGCGGCCCTCGGGGTCTCCAAGCAATTAATATGAAAATGAATATGTTACATTATAGTATATTGTAGGTAATGCATGAAAATTGCCCCGTAATCCAAGCACAGGTAGATAAACAGGGCAAGTTTGAGAGAAGGACAGTGAGATGGACATACATGAGAATAAAAGAGAGCAAAAATGAAGCAATTAGTAATTGCTCAGAAGAGGATGGTGTTGCCATGGAAATAATGAGGACGGTTTGAATCGGACGCAGCGGGTGACCTCCAGTTTGGCTGATTGTTCATTTAAAGACACATAAAGGGACACAGTTTATCAACAGCTGTCTGATTCATCACTGTCTCTGCATGTTATCTGTTCTCAGACCAGAGGACATCCTCAGCTGAGCCTGTTTCTCAGCTAACACTCACACACACACACAGTTCAGTGGTACAAAGAACACACTGCACCTTCATTTTCAAGATTTCACCAGCTCATTTATGCCTCTATGGTATAAACCTGAATCTCTTCATCCACTACCTCTCTCTCTCTCTCTCTCTCTCTCTCTTTCTCTCTCTGTCTGAATTCATGTCTTCGTCTCATTAACGCACAGCTCAGACGTCCTGTAGCAGGTGACAGGGAGAACTAATCACTCTGCAGATTAAAAATAAATGAAGAGAAACGTGTTTTAGAAAAACGGCAGAGCGCAGATCATAAATCATCCAGGCTGGAGCGAGATCCCTCCCAACTGTCCACACACACACACAGGCACACACACACATAGACATCACACATCACAGACAAATTACATTACAGAAATCACATTACTGCAGCCTTTCGGGGAGGACGAGTGAAGGGGAAAGAGGGAGAGAAGGAGACGAAGCAGCACAGAGATGAGACATGGCCTGAAAATGACACAGAGAGAAAACACTGGAAAAGAATCACCATAGTCCATTGGATTTGAAATATTAAAGCTATTGAGCTTGTCCATCATTCGCAAATGAGTCATCATGCATAATCTGATAATTTTATACATATTTTGTAGTAATATCATATTTTTGTGATTTCCTCATAGAATAATAATATTATGCATATTTTACATTCATGCATAGTGAGCGATTAGGTTTGTGATTTCTTTACAAATCAGACAATGATTAATGGTTCCTAAATCAGACTATGTTTAATATTTTTTGTACTGTAGTTAGCCTATAAAGATTGATGAGGTTTTTATATTTATCCATTTCTTTTTGTCTTTGAATTTCTATAGTATGTGCTCTGTCCCATCTGTCAACTGTAGTCAAGTGTTTTTCTTTTCTTATTTTATCTTTATAATTAATTTAGCTTAAATGCATTACTTTTTTTTATTAGTTCATTAAAAAATGGAAAGACAACAAAAACATTGTTTAAAAGCAAATTGGTAGTAATGAACAAAAAACTACAATTGTAAAAAGAAAGAAAGAAAGAAAGAAAGAAAGAAAGAAAGAAAAAGAAAGAAAGAATATTTCTTCATTAAACAATACATTAAATCTAGGACTGAGAATGAGTTTGAAATGGTGCCATAAACTAATATGCTAATTAACATGTTCTTGGTGGTCAATTAACAAAATTTATGTGCCTATAATTAACATTATTTACTGGATTAGTTGACATTAATGAACTGTATATAATATAGGAAGTGACAGAACAGCAGTCCTTACCTCATCTGTCTAAATATGAATAGTATGCCTTCATTTGCCTGTAATTACAAAGTATTAAATTGATATTTTATACAGTTTTTGGTATTTAATTTTGATTTAGCACTGTAAACAGGCCTGTAACCATGTTTAACTTAATTAAGTTTTTAAATTTTTTTTATACATTTGTGATTTTTTTTTTTTTTTTAGGAATGCATAAATTCTGTGTTTTTTGTTTGTTGGTTGGTTGGTTGTTTTTTTTTCATCCTCAATTTTTGTTCTAAACACAGCAGGTGAAGTGCGGTAGGCTGCAGATTTACATATGGCCGCTAGGAGTCGCTCTCTGACTGCGAGAACTCAATCGTTAAATAACGCGTTTATTTGATAATACTTCACATATTTTGACTGATTTCCACATTTTTCAACTAATAAACCTATTATTGTACAAACATGACACTTTTAAAACAATTTTTAAAAACCCACCTCAAGAAACACACACACAGTCACTGAGAGACTTTACACACTTTCACCTCACGGTCACCTCAGCGGAAGCTAACGTTTTGTCACGTTTAATCACGTTAGTATTCGGTTTTTTTTTTTTTTTAATCATGTTTACTTCATAGTTTTTGGTTAATAATGAAAAATCAGTGTAAAAGCAGGTAAATTGGGTAATGTTTAAAATTAAAAGCTAAAAATTAAAAGCTTTTTTTTTTTTAAAAAACAACCATGTGTATTTACCAAAGCTTAGCATAGCGTTTTTGTAGTGCTATGCTAATTATTGCATATAGAATTAACATAACATAATATTTTTCTAGTATTTTGTACAGTGCATGTACGATGAAGGATGTCTTTGTGCACCCAAAGGATGTAAATTTTACAGGAAACATTAATATACATAAATACTGTATAATAATTCACTCTTGTTTCGATCTGTGACATCATAATAAGGAAGAGATCCTAAAGAAGTCCTAAGTTGTTGTTCCTAATAACACTTTGTTTTACACAAAATGAATAATTGTTACATTTTAACCTATATAAATACACGCTAAATAATAATATGGAATATAGTAAGCAACCTAGGGTAACTTGTGGCGCAGACAAGACTAAGTAGTTTGGGACGAAGCCGGAATGACCTGTTTATTGATAGGCAGGGAAAGTGGAAAGAGATACCTGCTGTGTGTGTGTGTGTGTGTGTGTGTGTGTGTGTGTCAAAGAGAAAGAAGGAGAAAGAGGCAGAATGTATGTGTTTTTGTCCATGTTTTGAGAAATGGCTCTTGGAAATGTGTTAAAGAGAATGAAATGGAAGTAGAACAGAACAAAAAAAAAAAACCTCACAAAAAGCACACAGGGAGACAGGCAAGGGAGGAGAGGAGAGGATGAACAAGAAAGACCACGTTCCTTTGTTCTTCTTTTTCTTCACTTGGAGGGGGCTCTTACAATAGCACCGAATTTGGTTTCGTAGCGTGCACACACACACACACACACACACACAGAACTCGCCCTCTGGGGACGGCAGCATCATTTGTGCCTGTGTGAATAAGTGTGTCTGAAGGTGTGTTTTCTGCAACGCCTTATTCATTTTCTCTTTTTCCCCCTCCTTTATGAGTGATCACAGGCTTGTTCACTGCAGAGTTTGTGAATCTTAAATCAAACACACATACATATGCATGTGTAATGTCTATTTCCATTTCTACTTTCTGTAAGCCAAGTAAATCAAGTTCAAGCAATCAACCCTGATCTCTCTCTCTCTCTCTCTCTCTCTCTCTCTCTCTCTCTCTCTCACACACACACACACACAAGCACATCTTACTTTTACATAATTATTAATATGCAGCTACTAAATCCTAGTCTATCCATAAATCTAACAATAACTAACCAAAAGCAAACCATTTGACTCCTTGTTCTGCTTATTTTACTTTGAAGAAAAGCTGCTGGTATTTATATACTGTATATATACGCCTCATATTTATATATATATATATATCCTTGGGGGGAGAAAAAGTCCTCTCACACCACACACCTAATCACAAATATTCAGCTTCAGGTGCTTATAAAGACACAGTGCTCGAGCACCATCTCTCCAGATCTCTCTGCAATCCCTGTGAATGTCCACTCATCCTGTAATAATTCCTTTAATTCAGATAATCCATGAATCTCCTCGTGTGCTGATCCACATCCTCTCAGTATTCACTTATAGCATTACCTTTAGGGCACTGAGGGAAATGGAGAGAGAGAAAAAGAGAGAGAGAGAGAAAGATTACCACACACAGAATATACAGTGACATTTACTTGTAACGATCGAGCACGTCTCATAAACCCACCCTCACACACATACATGAGCAAACCTTTTTTTGCAGAAAGACCTGGTAGCACCTTATTTAACAGTAATCTAGCTATATAGTACTAATCTAGCTATATATATGTGTGTGTGTGTGTGTGTGTGTGTGTGTGTGTGTGTGTGTGTGTGTGTGTGTACAGTATAGTTTATGAAACTATTAAATAATCACAAGTAATATTTTATCTATTGAACATTACACAGTGGTATATTATTATTTATGTAACAGTAAATAGATTAGATATTAAATGTAGTAATAATGCTACAGTTCAATAATTACTCAGCGTGCAACGGTTAAATACAGTATGCACAGTATTCCTCCAAGTAAGACTGAGTGCACACTTTCCATGTCTGAAATGTTAATTTAAAGGCCATGTGATAGTCAATACTGAGCAGACACAATATGCCTTATACCGCCTATATTTCCTTTATTTTCTGCAAAGCTTGTCCTACCTGCAGTGAACCTGAACTGAAAAGGGAACTAAGTGCACACAATGTGACTAAAATCACCTTTGTGGGAAAAAAAAAAATCAATCAATACAACTACAAAGCAAGCACAAAGATTAACTTAAGGATCTGCTGAAGACGTGCTGTGAAGTGGCTAAAATTATAGGGATAATATGACTGAGAAGGTATCTGTAGAGCGCCACACAAAACAGGAAAGCAATTTCTGCACAAACGATATATACATGTATTGTAGAGGTTACAGTAAATTACTGGCACTTAGTTGCAAAGAGCAAGAATTACACACTGATAGTGTAAAAACTGTACTTACTGCAAATTTCTGTAAGATCACAAAACAGCTGAAAATCAATCAGAAATTTTTTTTCTTAATTCAATTTTAGTTATTTAGAGAACAGGCATAAATTAGAAGATATTCTTTATATTCCACATATTCAAGCTTTTCTACACAGGTTGTCGGATAACCTTATAGATAACCTATATATGATTGTGAATTATTGATTGTTATTCAATTGTAGGATCACTTTATTATAAAAAAATTTTTTAATTCTATAGGAATTACAAAAATTTTTAAGAAAGGTGTTTGGAGTTATAGAGACCCAATAACAAATCGAAGAGAGGCACTGGAGATAACACAGGACCATGTGAAAGACTAGGGATAGTGAGATGGAAAGTAGGAAAGAAGAAATCCAAAAAAGGCAGGATCCAGTAAAACTGATCGATAATTTGATATCAATGATTTTCAAAGGGAATAGAAATCCTAAAAACTGGTGCAAAAAACAAACAAACAGTGGGGCTTTATTGCTGTAGGGGTTTGTAATGCATTCTAGTGGCTTTATAAGAGTCAAGGAGACTGTATGAAATAGAAGCATACAAGATCTCCAGGCAAAGCGAGCCTTACGAGGGGTGTTCAAGTCAAACCAGGACCTGTGATGAAATTTTTAGAGGATGAAGGCATAAAAGCGATTGACATTCCGATTAAAGCGGGCTTTATGTCCATGAATGACGATCCTGGTCGAGGTGACTCGAAGCTCCCTGCAGTCTTTCCTGTAAACATTCTGCGAGTGTAACACATGATCCTTGAATATATAACGGATAGCTCGTTGCCAGCTTGTGGAAGAGACAATTCTGTCTGTTTGAACTGCACACACAATCATTCACCAAAACCACTTTCACATTACAGGAACTCGGCTGGGTGTTATTGCCACATCCCCCATACTGTCCTGACCTCGCTCCAAGCCATTTCTACTGGCTTCTAATGTTTGGGCCATTAAAGGAGCTCCTGGGAAGCCAGCATTCCGATCATGGCTCTGGCATGCTAAGTAAACTTTCTATCTTGCAAGGTTAAGATATTACTTAAATTACTAATAACTATATGATGTTATGATCAATTCAGTCAGAAGTGCACATATTTACCACAGCACATTGTTCCTATATGGTACTTATATTATGTTATTTTTATGGTAGTTTTATTTTATGGTATTATGTAATTTTTTTCTCACTAAGTCTTAAATTATTTCTGGTGTTTGCATATTACCTACTACACATCTATTATTAATGTAATTTATGCATTTTCAACTTGCACCAGGTGTTACCTGTACATACTATATCATTACCTACATCTGCTCTCTGGTAAGATCTATACATGATCTATACTTGATAAGCTGCAGTGTTTTTTGTCTTATTATGTTCAAGACAAAAAATAAGGAGAGGCTGGTATTTATAGCTGTTATAAGCGATATCCTGTTTCTCAGCCGTTCCACAGCATTAACTGTAAATATAAAGGGATAAAACGTACACTCTGGCATTATTTGATACATAAAAAAGTGTACTCATGTGAGAACATTTCGGGATGCTCAGTTATAGAACAATAATCATCTTTGAGGTAGTAAGAGGAACTCTGGGCTGTAGCACTCCACTGCATCATTGATTATTTTGCTATAATATTAAGCCCTGCAGGGTTTTATTCCTCACTTACTACATACCTAAATACTATGTTTACCATATTGTAAAATAAAGTGTGACCCATAATCTTTATGAGAAGTTTTTTTTTATCCCCAAGAAACAAGATATGCACTGCTGTCTAAGCTTCACTCAGTCCATAATCCTTTAACACTTTACCTTTAAGAATATTTTTAATCCTTTTAAACTCCAGGATCCATCAGTAGTGTGTGTAGATAAACATTCCATAAATGATCACTAAAACAGCTTTCTACTGTAACTGCTGAAGTCATTTAAATTATAAATAAATAATTATATAAATATATTATATTTATATAATACTTAGAAATATGATTAAATGTGAATAAATAATCAACAAGGTTGACCAATTTCTATATGAGTGACATTCAGAATTCTGAAAGAATTCTCCAACGAGGATGGTCAATTATTTAATTCGACCTGACGGAAAAATCATTCAACTTTAAATAAAGGATGATCACTAGTTTTAGGGATTTTCATGCTTGGAATTTGTGCATAAAGCATTGAAAAGTCTCAAGATCCCTTTCCTTCTTGTTGTTGTATAAGGTAGTGTGTAAATGTAGCTTCGAAAACCCCAACAGAAAGGATTTTCATGCACTGAAGGCTATTTATACATGCATACATAAGCACACACACACACACACACACACACACACACACACACACACACACACTGTCCTGCGAGAGCCAGCATCCATGTCAAATATGATACGTTCACATATTAGCACACCTACCCGTGTTGATCTCCATGGCAACGCTACCTGAAGGCCTCGTGACACGCATGGCAATTGTAATTCCATGCTATTCTTAATATTTCCCATGCTTGCATTTCTCTCTCTCTCTCTCTCTCTCTCTCTTTCTCTCTCAGATGAAAACAGATAAGGAAAGAGAAAGACAGAAGAGGTGCATGAGAGAGATTTACTCTCTTCCCCACTAATGGAGAGAGAGATGTGAGAATAATATGATGTAGAGGAGCAGAGACCTTGTAACTATCGACCAGGTCACACACACACCTTCCTAAAAACCATATGACTCTTTGGGTTAAGGGTCAGGCCAGGGGCTGATGGGAAAAGGGATTTATATACCACAGGGTCCTGCTAGTACCCATTACTGTAACTCATTCTGTGTGAGTGTGTGTGTGTGTGTGTGTGTGTGGGTTTGTGCTTCCTTAAAAGACATTAACAGTAAGGGTGAAAAATGATGATGTCATCTGCAGGTTTCAGTTCATAGTCAAATCCCATGGCCTGAACTGATTTGCCTTTTATTGATCGCATGATAATCAGCTGATCACACTGAGGCTCATTTACTTATTACACTAGAGACTGTGATGTCATGATATAGCCTTGTTGAAATAATTCATACTCATGGCCCTGTTCTTTAGAAAAATGTTGAAATTATATATACTGTATAGAGAGTGAGAGAGAGAGAGAGAGAGAGAGAGAGAGAGAGAGAGAGAGTTGATTAACCTTCTACGGTATAACAGCACCATGGACAGTAACACAGCTGCCAATCCAGGGATTATATTAATGCTTAATAATGTTTCCATAACAACGCCTCATTCACAAAGACTTGTATGATCAAAGCTAAAATCTGTGTCATTGTAAATATGGTTATGTTTTCCTTAAGCAGACATTCACACTTAAGGAAGGAGGCCTTAAGTGTGTCAGCACTTTTCACCAGCCAGCTGTACAGCTGGAATACCCACATTTATTCTTCACGCACCATTCCTTAAGACATACAGTACATATTGAGCTCATTTCTTCAGCCCTGTACCTGAGCAGTTTCAGAGGAATGTTTTTTGTTTGTTAAGCCACACAGTGACCCATGAACCATTCAAGAATAAAAACCATCTAATGTAAGGCATGAACCAGTGAGAAACAGGTGCAGATGATGACAGATGATCAGGCTGATGATTAGTATACTGGTGATGCTGAATGCTGAGTGGTTGGAACAGGCGAGCGGGGAAATGAGGTCGCTGCTGAGGCTGTTACACAAACAACCAGTTTTAAATGGTATCAGTTTGAAACCTGTCACCGTAAAACATTTGTCATCAACAATTTAATCGACATCCTTTCAGTTCAGTTAATATGAAGAAATGTGTGTTGGAATCAAGACTTTTGCACAGTGCTGTATTTACAGCCCCGAAAAAAATACATCAAGTATTATATGTCATTATATAATATATAGTCCATGTGGTATGACTATACAGTATACAGTGTAAGACATTTTTAATACAATACAAACGGCTCTCGTGCAAAAAGAATAAAGTACTTTCATAGGAAGTGCTGTTACACCCTGTAAACCCTAATCCTCAAAGTAATGAAACATATTGAGTACTGTTAACGACGGCGGCATGGTGGTGTAGTGGTTAGCACCGTCGCCTTGCACCACCAGGGTCCGGGTTCGATCCCCGTCTCTGTGTGCATGGAGTTTGCATGTTCTCCCCGTGCTTGGTGGGTTTCCTCCGGGTACTCTGGTTTCCTCCCACAATCCAAAGACATGTAGGTTAGGCTAATTGGCGTTTCCAAATTGCCCGTAGTGTGTGAATGAGTGAGTGTATGTATGTATGTGTGTGTGTCTGTGCCCTGCGATTGATTGGCCAGGGTGTACCCTGCCATGTGCCCCAAGTCTCCTGGGATAGGCTCCAGGCCCTCGTGACCCTGAATACAGGATTAAGCGGTATAGGTGATGAGTGAGTGAGTGACTACTGTTAACTTAAATAATTACAATTAGTTCAAATGAATTGATCTTGGACCTAATGGACCTTTTTGGTATTTATGAGTTTGTAGAAATGACACTTTTCAAGTTAGCTGAACAAATTCGATATTTTAAATAACTGTAAGATCTTAAGTAACAGTAACTGTCATCTTAAAGTTCCACCAACTTCAAATCTTTCAGACTAGTGATTTTGTGTCTGACGTCATCAGGGCGATAGGGTACTAGTGGCTCAGTGGTATGTGTTTTGCCTGCCATGCGAAAGGCCTGCGTTCGAGTCCCAACCACTGGAGGAAGTGTCTGTCCCAAACCCAGATAAAATGGGAGGGTTGTGTCAGGAAGGGCATCTGGTGTAAAACCTGTGCCAAGCTTGTGTGTGGACAGGATCGTCTGCTGTGGCGACCCATCGCCGGGAGCAGCCCAAAGACCAACAACTATTTTTTTTATTTGCAACAACTAAAAAAAATGCTAATTGCTATTAAACAGTATGAGTTAGGCTACTCAATAATGCAAGCAAAGAACGATTAATATGAACGAGTACAAGAAACTCAAAAACTGATAGTTCTGTTTACTTAAAACTGGAAACATCATTCCTTGAAAAATTTGATGTAACTGATTCGAGTTTTGCCAACACATTTCGGGTTTACAGTGTAGGAAGATATGCACTTGTAGATAACCTTGTTGCTGTGTGTGGATTACCTAGAGAAATTCAGTACCATAAGCAAAAATGCACAAATTTTGCTCTTGCACAAATATAACGCCGCTGATTTCACACCATTTGTGTATACAGTACACTGAATACAGGAATGTTGAACATTTCCTACTGTAACAGAACTGATGATGTTACATGCAGACATGATTTCCTCCTTTAGTACAGAGAATGTTCTGGACCGATTCTAATAGACTACTGACTTCAGATGACGCCAAAGCTTGATAAGGTTCATTTTGATGCCATCTTGGGCATCTTGAGATAGAAGAATGGAAACATAAAATTTTAAGCAAACGTGCCTAAGGATCCGAACTTTTACGCCACCCTGCAGACATACAGCGTAATCCTTAACAACAAAATCTCTACGCAATGCAACTTAGAGATACCAGATAAATTATCAAGGGCTAATATTAAATTCTTACAAATGTAAAGGCTTCTTTAAAGCTGAAAGCCCTCTCTTTCTTTTTATAAACTCTAATGTATTGTATTCTGGGCTGTTTTTGACTCTCTCAATGATCTTATCCCCCTACATTCCTTATTTTCCATATCTGTGTATGCTCATTAACACACTCTCACACCTTCTGCGCCAATCCCAGGGATCTCGGGCACGAGCCTGGGTATACCCTGGATGGGGTGCAAATACCAGTTCACCTAAACTCCATGGCTTTGTATTGTTGGAAGAAACCCAGCAAGCACAGGGAGAACACACAAATTCCATGCACACAGATCCCAGGTGGGAATCGAACCCTCGACCCTGGAGGTGCGAGGCCGCAGTGCTATCCACTACGCCACTCTCCAAAACCCTGCAAATCAGGTCTGAAGAAATAAAATTACACTGACTCCTTGCTCTGAAATGATTTTCCTAATCTTGTGTTTTGCATCGCTGTCTTCTGACAGAAAGCGTCTATAATGTTTTTGTTATTTTTGGATTATTTATTTACATATGTTGCATTTTTTTGATGGAGAGAAAAGGCACCTCTTAACACTGTGACATGCTTGTTTCACACTCGCACTCCATAATAAGAAGTAAGACAGAGAGTGAGAGACGTGATAGCGATGGAAAAGAAGGAAGGAAGGAAGGAAGTTGGACAAAAGGACTTAAAGCGGAAGATTACTGCTCAGATACGTTCTCTAAAGCAGAATGTAAACACTCCTTAAGCTGCAATTATGTCCCTTAATGATGTTCCTGTGCAATTATATTCCACTAAGCGAACATACAAAAGACGTGCTCATGTGGGTGCCACCCCGGTGACAAAGCATCTGTGCCATAAAGCCTTAGTTTAGTACCCTTATTTCTGACGAATGATGGATGCTGTGTTGGTTTAGAACATACACTCATAAATTACACCCAACTTTGCATATTCATGCCATTCACTCACTTGCTAATACAGTTAATTTGCATGGCGGTTACCTCCTGTTGCAAGGGGGGTTCACGCCCAGTTCTCCTGAATAAAGCAGGAAGAGAAAAGAGATTTTTAAAAAAGAGGACAGAAGGGGGAAATAACTTGTTGAGGCCTACTTGACAGGAGTTCAGAATCAAGAATCTGCGTCTTAATGGGCGAACTAATCACATCCAAGGCAAAGCCATCTGTTCGGGTACGGAAAGAAAGACTGTTTTTTTTTTTCTTTCCGTAAGCGTCTGTGCTCATGATTATGAATAAGTCTGTGTTTATGTGTGTTCACGAGGAAATTTAGATGAAAACATGGAAACAAGAGAAGTCGAGACAGAACATGAGAACGAGCTCTCGTTAGGTAAAGTGAGAGGCTGCGGGGGGAAGGGCCTGATGCGGAGTGGCGAATGAGCTCGGCGGTCGTGTGAGGTTGGCACAGTGCCATCCACTCAGAGCTGGCGCTAGCGAGCGAGTGTAGGCACGCGGGCATCAGTGAGAGGAAGGGAGGAGAGACAGAAAGAGAAAGAGTCGTCAACCAGCTGCCATCACTAACAGAGAAGTGATTTGTGAGGTTCAATGACCGGATGAAGTTGGGAAAAGTTCGAAGCGGTTCCGGATTTCATCAGCCCCTAAAAAGTGTAAGTTTCGGATGTTGGTGTGTGCACAACGTGACGAGAATTCTCAGTGCGTTGCTAATATTTTTCTGTGGGTTTTTTTTTCAAAGACGGACACCATCGTTTTAAAATAGGCACCGGGATGATGATGTTTCCATCGCCACGAGGTCTCCTCGCGTGATCCGAGCGCCATCGAGGTTCCTCTCCGCAACGCGCTAATCGACATCTCTGGCACGTGGCATTGTTGTATGCGTAGGTATTTCTCCGCGCATCTTTGTGTTGGCACCGGGCATTAACGCTTGCTAATGTTCGGCGGAGTGCCAGGATCTCCGCTGTGCCGTCTGGTGCCAGAATCATGGCATCGTTTCAAGGATGGCACGGTGCCAGCGCGTCTCCGCAGCGATGCCTCCTGACACGTGCCGCTTGGCAAAGACAAAGAGCCCGAGGGACAAGAAACTGAAAACAAAAGAGCGACAAACACTCTGATCCGACAGCTTAATTAACACCGGTGGAGTTTGTTGGGTTAATTAGGGTGACAGATTTGGTCGTGATGGAGGAATGTGGCAGCAACGGGTGCGAGAATACAAACGATGGGCGGGTACGGATCGGTGAAGGAATGCCGCCGAATGCCAGGACTGAGAGTCGAGCGGTGCCCTTGGCAGTCTGGTGCCAACACTGTTAGCGGGAGGATGCTATGCTGCGTCATTGGCAGATCTGGATGAGATTCATTCATGGAATCTGGATGCGTTTATAAATGGGGGAGGAGACAAACGGAACTGGGAGGAGAACCAGGAAGGCCTTGGATTTATTACACAACAATGATTCAGCAAAATGGAGTCATGACGTTCTAACGACGACAAGCTTTGCTTTTTTTTTTTTGTTTCTTTTTAAACAATGGATGTCTTCTGTGGTAAAACGTATTATGAAGACACATGATGGACAAGACGGACGAACTGGACGAACGGATCGCTTCTGGAGAAGCAGAGTAACTTGGGACATCTGCGAAGTTCTCATGATGTCTTCGACCACCAGATGAACCTGTGCTCGGGGAAACACGGTGACCATGCGGACACTCGGAGATCCTCAGAGATCCTCAGCCTGGATGTTCGACACGGATTCGGTGTATGAATAATGCACATTTCTGTCTCTCCCACTATCTCTCCATCCTTTCCTCAAGCTCTTAGAAGGCAGGGATTTCCGGACGTCGTGTTAGGACGCCGCGTCGACATCACCACCGCATCACCTCCATGGTTTCAGGGCGACGATTTCTTTTCGGCAATTTTGTCGGCGAATCCCCCCCGCTCTAGGCGACTCCATGAACAGACGTTAACGAGGTCGTGAAATTAAGCAGGCTCGTTCGTCATGCCTGAAATTTCTTTTTGCTTTTATTTTGGGGTAAATCGGTTGAGCGGGATTTAAACGTGGATATGCTAATCCCGGCGCGTTAATGAGGTTTGGATCATCAGCGTTCTCGTCTCAGCTCGGTCGGGGATCTTAATTTCACCTCATCTTCATTATGCAAATGGATTTAAAAAGGGAAGAAGAAAAAAATTGGACGAACAAAAACGGAGAGACAACAGATAAACAACGAGCAGAGAATAAAATGCTGCTCTGACTTCAAGCACAGGCGAGGGTTTTTTTTTTTTTTCTCTTTTTTTTTTTCCGTCTCTTCAGGAGGACCAAGATGGACGATAAATCCAGAGGATACTTGTGGTCTTTTTTTTTTTTTTTTTGCCCCTGGATACTGGGGACTGTTGCACCAGTTGTGTGACGAAGGGACAGAACAGAAGATGGAATTAACCAAATTAAAAGGAGGGAGAGAATGGTTAATATCCTGTGCTTAATCATCGCACATGAGATTGGCTGTATGCGTGTCTCATTTGCATCTCATTAAATTGCACCTGCTGAAACGGGGGGAAGGCTGCCGGGGGGACAGGAATAAGGCAGATCTTCTGGGGATAAAGAGGGGAAAAAAGTCCAAATGTATCATCCAAACTGTGCCTCTTTCTGTCCGTGTCAAATCAATTTTGTATTTATGAATATTCATATTAATATTTGTGATTCTTGTGGGGGTTTTTGTTCTCTCCTGTTTCTTTTTTTTTTATTATTATTATTTTTGGAAGCCCTTAAACCTGTGACGTCAGATCTCTACTCTGGACGTTCCTCCCATTGCTGGAAAAGAACAAAGAAGCCGAAACAAGTTTCCTGTGATCGTATCAAGATCACGTCTCATAAGTCCACATGAAGTTTGATGTTAAGGAGATGTAAAAACCCCTGATGTGTGGCTTGTGGCCGGCGCTTTAATGTATGCGTGATTAGTATGCAGCTCGGTGCGTTCTTTAATAGAAGTCCGGGTGAACACTATTGTCTCTAATACTAAAATGTGCCATCTGCCCGGCTGCTGAGGCTGGCCTTTCTCTTTTGTGATGAACACAATGGGCTATTCTGCAACTGGACGTCCACACATAACTAAAATAAATCATGCCTCGCTCTGCAGGCCTGAAACAACCGGAGCAGGGAAGAGGAATCTGCGAAAGCACTTGACTCATCGAAACAATAGCGATGGTGACAATAATGATAATAATAAAAACATATACATATACAGATACATAAAACACTACATAGTCTTGTAACAATTTGTTTTTGTTGTTGTAATAAATATTAAAAACTGCATGCACTTCTTCAAACGAAACGTCTTAAAGCAAAAGAATGACCAAGCAGCACTTGTGACCTTAATGCAATTACGGCCTGACGGATGTATTTAAATGTGTGTGTAAACAATGAGCCGGGAGAAGTGTGTGTATGATAGAAACGTCTGCATCGATTACCCGCTATGAATGTGAGATGTTTAATCTCGTTAAAAATCTCATGCCTAAATTAGACTCCCTCAGCAGCTTTTTAAATTGGGCTATCCATCATGCATAATGAAGAAGTGACAGTACGTGTATGTGTATATGAGATGGAAAGTAAGAAAAGGGATGGCAGTGGTGGTGGTGGTTGGGGTGGTTGGGGGGGGGGGGGGGGGGGGGGGGGGCGGATGGGTGTGCTAATATAAAATTATATTAAAATATTCTTGCATTAGGAGCGCGGTTACGAGAGGAGCGTGCATGCGGAATAATATTGCAACAGTATTCCTGAATAACAATTAGAAACACGAGAAACACGAGTCACTTCTTCTCCGTTGAAGGAGAGATCTGGGAGCGGTGACGAATGCAGGAATACTGAAGGAAAAAAAGAAGAAGAGAAATAAATAAAGAAAAGAAACTAGAGAAAGACATGTGGTGCCTGGGTACCACCTGGTGAGATGTCATGTATCATTAAGTGTATGTTTGTCTGGCACACTTCTCACTGTTATCAACCCCAGGCAGAGCCGCACAACTACTATTACTATGCAGAGGTCTTTTCTCATGGTAATGAGCTTCTACGCCCGCCCCAGCGCCTCTACACCCGTACACCACACTTCCCTGCTCTTACACATTTCCGCACTCTTACACTTACGCTACTCCTGCGTTTTCGCCTCGGCCTCTCTCCTCTCTTTACTCTTCACCTTCTGAAGCCTTTGCTAATCTCTGCACCATGCACATTCATCCATCTTGGCTCTCTCCATGCTGCGGCTGCAGCGCCTGTGTCTCAGCTCTTTACACACACACACACACACACACACACACAGGGTCAGAGATTTAGCATAATTTATCACATCAGCATCAGTGTGAGATATTCACGGTGGCCACGCGCAGCCTGTTCACGCTCCTGCTGCTTCTGATTAGCATCTCATTTCACACGGACGACTTTCCCGAAAAAATAATAATACTAATAATAAAATCCCCCCCCCCCCAAACCCACCCCCACCCTTTCTGCTTCGGTCCTGCTGAGCTTCACCTCAGCAGTATGAAGATGAGTAATAATGTTTTTGCAGTTGGTTAGTGTACATTGCATTAATAATAGTAATGTGATTTTTTTTTTTTTTAATACTACTAAAAACAAGCCAGGAGGAAATGTCACTTTAACACCACATATGAGAAAGCACATGATTCACAAGTGACTGTTAGACATTTCTAAAATGTTGCTTTCACATATTTTTTCATTCATAACATTTTTGTTGCTCATTTATTGTCAGCTGTAGTGCTTTTTCACATGGAATTTCTCTGACGTTTTTTCTTTTTCAAATTTAGCATTTTTAAACAATTGTTAAATAATATTTAATTTTCACTTTCAAATTTCACAAATTATTTACTTTTCTGTTATTTTTTTTATTTTTCCAAAGATTTTTCACAATTTTGTTTCCCATGAAAAACAAGTTATTTTATTTTTCATGCATTTTTTAATGTATCATTTATTTCAAATTTTTTTTTTAATGGATAATTTCTACTAACATGTGATGTCAGATGTAGGGCAAATTATTTTGTTTTTCACGTAATTTTTTCATGTTTTTTTCATGTTTTCATTTTCATATGTAGGGCAAATGATAAAAAAATTTATGTTTCAAATTTATTGCTTGTTTTTTTCAATTGAATTTTTCATGTGTGTTTAAATTTTTTTCACATAATTTTTTCCAAAGGTACCATTTATTTATTTATCTATTTATTTTTACATGTGATTGTTACTTTCATTTACACATGTATGGGCAATTAGTTTTTACCTTTTTAAAAATATATATTTATGTAAAATTTTGTTTGTTACGTGAGAAATTAGTTCATTTTAATTTCATTAAAATATCATTTCTTTTCTCTTTTTTTCTATTTAGTTTTTTCTTGTGAAATTTGTAAAAATGTGATTTTATTTATGACCTGTCATACTGAGTCAGGGATTAAGTCACACTGGTTAGTTTTGCGCTGTGGCCAATAGAGTATAGTATGTAAAATGCACAAAAATTTTCAATTTAGCCAAAAATAAGTTGATACATACCTTATCTTCCTGATCACTCAACGGAATTTTCAGAATTTTTGGTTTCATTTCTTTAAAACTGAAATTTCAATCCTACACATTCTTTTAATGCACTTTAATGAACAAGCTGGTTACTCCAGTTAATAGAAAAATTTATCTGCATAATAGAAAAACGTGCATTTTTTGCTATGAAACTGCGGTGCTGGTGAAGGTATTTTTAGGTGTAGCAGGGAAATCCTGGTGTTAAAATCGAGCTGAGGGTTCCCTCTTTCTCATTACATCATAGAATTTTTTGTTTGTTTGTTTTTTTTAGGCTCCTCGCTAAACAAACTCACTCCGGCCAAATCTCAGGAATCGCACAGGATCCAATAATAAACTTGCCATCAAAATTGAGCTTATTGAACCAGGAATCTGAATCACCCAAAATGTGACTTAATACCTGATTTGCTGTGACTGGTAACATTTTTTATGTTATATATTTTTCCACCTGAATTTTTCCCACAGTTTTCTTTTCACATGTGATTTCTTTTTTATTTTCATGTTATTTTATTTGACTTTTTTTTCTCTATTATATTTATTTATCATCTGTTTCTCTGTCTATGTTCATGCACATTTTTATTCTTAAATATAGAGCAAATTATTTCAAGTTTCACAGTTAATTTTTTCAAAATTATTTTTTTTCCTATGTTTTTTTTTTTTTCATCACATGACTGCTAACTATCTCTCACAGGGCATTTGCTTTATTTTACCCATGATTTCAGATGAAGCGCACGTTTTCTATTTGTATGTTGTTGTTGTTGTTTGAAGAATTCAAGCCAGAATTTCTGGGCGTAATGTTGAAATTATGAAACGTGAATCTTTCACATTGTTCGTGTGTTTTCATGGGTGTTAACTTGAGGTCGGGTGCAATTTCAGGTCAGAACATTTTGAAATGCACATATTACTCAAATAAACACGTCGCACATGAAACCGGCATGAGGCTGCGTAAACTAGCGCTGACTGCTGTACTGTAGGTTTAGTAATGCAGCATCATTAATAAGCAACGTGTGCTTTCTTGCTAAAGCCTATTGTTTCACTTGATATAACCTACTTTCGGTTTTTGCATGCTACACGTGAAGCTTGGTGACTGTGTGAACATTAGAGACCGAATCCATTAGAGTTTATCTGAGAATCAGGAAAGGCCCGAGCCTCTGATAGATGAGCAAATCCAGTTGGCCATTAAAAAGTCATTTCAGAGACAGATAGGCGGCAGGTTCTTCCTACGTCTAATACGGGAAACTAATGCTCTCAGAGGGAAAGAGTGGTTGAGAAAAAAAAAGACAGAGAGAGGTTAAAAAACAGGTTGTGGAAATCTCCTGAAATAAAACGACAACTGTATGTGCTATTGTAAAGCTTTAAGCACGGAGTATTACTCACACCCCTCCCCATCGTACCAGGCCCGTGCTGGTGAGATTTAATGAGCAGGACCTGGTGTAGCATCTTCGTTCCTGGAAGATCATTATAATAGGCGACAACTGCTTCAGTGAAGAGAGACGCCACGGAGCACGGTGCACACTTGGCCAGTTCATTAATGACTCAACTGAAAAATAATGGTGATGCCAGAGCAAGCTAATCTTCTGTGCAAAACATATCATGAGATCAGAAGCGGACAATATGCAAACAAGTCCAAAGTACTGAAGCCTTCATTAATCCACGGGATTATGAAGAATTAACATTACTTTCATTATGACGATTTTTTTTCTTTTAAATGCACTGAGAAAAACAAAACGTCTGGCGTTAGGGACACAGGTTCTGCCACTTTAAAAGGAAATGACATTGCGAGGCTCATGCATAAAGATGAGCTGGCCTTTCTGCACATGCATCATAGATCATATATCAGCAAGAGCCATCTATCAGAGGCAGAGAGGAGCTGAAATCACCACCATGGCCCTGTCTTGCCCAATATTAATACCGGCGAAAGAAAGAGGGGGAGGGATGGAAGGAGAGCGAAGGAGGGAGGGATACAGTCTTGCAGCAGCTACAGCTACAGCATGCTCCTTTTTTTTTTTCTTTTTTTTTTTCTTGCTTCCCCTAACTGCTGCTTATACGAGGAGCACTTATACCTGAGATCACTAATCGCTCGAGATGTATTTCACCCACTGATCAGCATGCGCTGTGAAATTAAAATCCATCCATCATCATTTTTACAGGCCGCTGCCAGAAAATGAAGTTACGATGAGGAGAATGAACAGCTCCTCATTGGAAACGTCCTACAAAACATCAATTACCTCCAGATCTTCATTTTGTTCTGATTTACAATACATAAGCAGTGGACGCAAGTACACACTGCTCACGCACAACATGTCTGCCAGAACAACCGGGCTTCACGCACAAAATGTCTGCCGTAATCACAGAGCTCTGCTGCGTCTCTGCTCCGGGGGATCCCGGGACTCCCATTTTTTCAAAATGTTGCCGCATGAAGACGAACCAATCTCGCTTGTGATATATATAAAAAAATAATTAAAAAAACCCACGGCTAGCGAACGGCTCCTAGTCACATGAGGCCGTTAATATTAATAATATCGTCCTCGCTCAAAGGAAACTCATCTGGTTAAATGTCACTAGTTTAATTAACGACTGGTCTTGGCTGACCTCGGCAGTAAGAGAGGTCCTCTAATGCTAATGCCATGCAGGCAAACTGGAATAATTTAGCATGTTAAACACAAAGTCAATTAACCTTCTGCAGTAGCCAATGACACTCTTCCTGACGGCCAACCCCCTTTTCGCGTAGAGCAACATCTCTTCCTTGTGATGCTGATGAGGGGATAAACAGCTTAAGGACTCATTAGGGGGGGAAATGCTTTCTGCAAAGCCAAGACATAATGGGTGTGTATTGATTAAATTTAAACATTGGCCCTGGATTAAACTGGGCGCACGCTATGAGTGGAGGTATTAAAATCTTCATATAGCTAGCAAATACTGTATATATATTTTGTTTTTTTTTTCGTCACTACCCATGATTCTCTGGCTGACTCTGCCACTTTCATTTCAGCGTCGATGTCTGATCCTATCAGATCGGTATTTGATTTCAAAGCCTTTTTTTTGAAGGCGCTGATGTGGAAACAAAGTGCCTCTGACTGACTGCTCTCTTACAAACACAATCAACCGCTCTCTTTCAAGCGAAGCGCTTGTTTCTAGTGTTCCCCCACAGCTTCCCCCCCCCCCCCCACACCCCACCTTCCCCTTTGCTTCGCTCTTAATGAGATGCGAAGAAATCATTCGGAGGTGAGATGTAATTTAGACCTCATCTCCCTGCACCCCAACAGGCAATCTCACACACACACACACACACACACACACACATGCGCAAATAAAGCCAGATAAACGTCTGCGTTCTCTTTTACTGCATCTGCAGTCTCAGCCAACACGGATCACCATGGCAGACACACACAAAAACTGGTTTTACCATCGTTATAAGGACCTTCCATCGACTCTTATTATTATTAACGTAGCTATCTAATGCTATCCTATCCCTAAATCTAACCCTAATCAAAGTTTCTAAAATGACACCTTTCGTCTCTTTTATTTTTAATCAAACCTGCAGTTTTAGGGAGAAAAGGAGTTTATTTTTTATTGTCGACCAAACAAAAGCTCTTGAATGCTTGGTCCCCACTAAAACATGAAATCGTGCCTACACACACTCGGACATGAACTTGAATTTCAGAACCCTAGCTCGATTGATTTTGTCTCGGTTAACCTCCATTGATTTCCAATCCTCTTACTGATCGCCCGTTTCCTACAAGTTCATTGTACAGTAATCTAATTACTGACAAGCGGAGAAGCAGCGGTATCAGAACGCAATTCGTAGAACTTGTACTAAATACATCCTGGACATCTTTCAACATAATTTTTTTTTTTTAAGTCAAAAGACTAATCAAATTACCCACCATAACCTCATATTGAAGCATCCTAGACAACTCTGTGATCTCACCTTCCGTCACTGAACACAACCTTCAGGGGTAACAATCAACTGTCCTTTTCTGCTCACAGTGCTAACTTGTCACTCGCATGTCAATTTCTTCTCTACGACATCAGCAAGATTCATTCAGATCTCTCCATCCAGGCCACGTAGTCGCTTGTTCAGCCCCTTCTCATGTCAAGATTGCAACCGGCAGGTCTGCCGCTGTGCCCTATTTGACCTCCGCAACTGATCCAGAATGCAGCTGCATGAATCCTCTTCGACCTTTTCCTAAATTCTCCCATTTCTTGCTGTAGCTGCTGTATGAGATTTAAAACACTGATACTTGCCCATAAGGCCAAAATCGGGCCAACACCCAACAATCTCTAAGCACTTATCACACCTGTACAGCACCACGAACACTGATCTCCTAGCACGGCTTGACAGGTCCTACCATCTCTCAGGGTACACAGGAGGGCTGATCAACTTTTCCCTGTACAGTAGGTGGTGGAACTAATTTTCTCTAGATATTCGTACAGCTGAGTCACTGGCAGTCATCAAACAACCCACCTTTTCCTTCACTATTTTACAATTAACATGCACACACACACACAGTACAGTACAAGTCAAAAATTTGGGCACACCTTTTTAAAAATGATTTTTTTTCCCCTTTTTTAAATTGTTTTCAACATTATATAAGACAACTAAAGTCACTGAAATTATGACAGAACAAATATGGAAGCATGTAGTCAACAAAACATGTTTAAGATGTTTTAGATTTCCATTGTCCAAAACCAGCCACCTCTTGCTTTGATGACCGCTTTGTACGCTCTTAGCATTCCCTTAGTCAGCCTCATGAGATCGTCACCTGGAATGGGTTTTCCAACAATCTTAAAGAAGTTGGGTTGTTGGCGGCTTTTCCGTCACTCTTTAGTTCGTCTCATCCCAAACCATCTCGATTGGATTTAGATCGGGTGATTGTGAAGGCCAGGTGATCTGATGCCGCACTCCAGCACTTTCCTTTGTGAACAAATAGCTCTTCCATAACGTAGAGGTGTATTTGGGATCATTGCACTTTTGGGAAACGAATGCACCCACTAGGTGCAAACAAGGTGGGAAATTGCTGTTGTAGCCATGCTGGTTAAGTGGGCACTCAATTTTGACTAAGTCACCAACAGTGTCACCAGCACCGCACCCCACACCATCACACCTCGTCCTCCATGCTGCACAGTGGGGACCACACAGTCAAGAACCATCTGTTCACCCTCTCTATATCTCACTATAGAACAAAAAGAAGAAGAAAAAATCTCCTTGTTCTCCTTCATTGTTTTTCCTGGACAAAGCAATTGTCTTCTGCTTGTTGCTCTTCTGAAAGAATGGTTTCTTTGCCACAATCTGACTCACAGTGTGGTTGTTGAAATGCATCTGCTATACTAAATACACTTGAACTCCGAGAAGCATTTATGCGGCCTCTAATCTGCGGCGCTGTTGGACATTCTAATAAACTTCTCCTCTGCAGCAGAGGTAGCGCTCGATCTTCGTTTTTCCAGGGACGGTCCTCATGAAATCCAGTCTCATCATAGCGTTTGATGCTTTTGTGACTCTTATTTTGCACTTATGGGGATATTGACTCTGTATCCACTGTTATACGCAAGACAACTGCCAGTCTAAGGCACGTTAAGAAGACAAGAAACGTCAAAAATTCATTCTTGACAAGGGAAAGCTGTGAACTGAAAACCATTCCAGGTGACTACAGTACCTCGTGAATCTGATGAGAAAATACCACAAGTATGTTGAGCTAAACTTCGGACAAAACACATTGTGTAGTTTTTTTTTTTGTTTACTACATAATTCTTATTTAAGGTTCTTTCATAGTTTGGATTTCTCCAGTATTAATTTACAATTTTGAAAATATTAATAATGAAGAAAAAACACTGAAGGAGGCGTGTCGAAGCGTTTGACTGGTAGTTTAAACAGACAAGAAAACTATCCCTGATTGATGATCAGTAATAATCTGTTGAATTAGTGCAAGGAGCTATTTAATGCTAAAACTTCCAGTCGCTCTGCATAAGTGTCTGGTGTCTGGCAAATACCATAAATGTAAAAAAAAAAAATAAAATGTAAACACAACAGCAAAGCGGGCCAGAACTAAATGATGGTCTAGTAAAATGAAACAGACTTTATTGAACTTGAACGCTTGGTATAAGAGAGGACGGGAGAGACACTAGCCCAGCGACTCGCATGATAAACACAAGTGCATAATGAACATGTACATTATTTGGCAAACTGCAACAGTAACAACATTCCCAGGAGCACATACAGTAAACAAGAGTCTTTCACGTCAAGTCCAGACTCAGATATGAGAGTACACGGAAACGCTCCCCTACTCAGGAGAACGTGGAAATTAAGCAAAAATGAATTCATTGAAATAATGTGATATTTGGAATGCAAACTTTGTATAAATATAACATCATTGGTTTTTAAACATTTGTTGGTTCAGTTTTAACATTGGTTGTTTTGAAGAGGAGGAAAAAGGACATGGGTCATGGATATTTATTCACAGTCTTCACAGTAGTCTTGGAGTGTGTGGGCAGAGCTGCAGCGAGATGAAGGGACACGGGGGCTCTGGCTACCGTCTGTAGTCATTAAAGCTTCAGCGAAAATGCGAAATCAAGCATGCATCTTAGTGTCAATACAAAACTACATTAGCAGCACACTGTTTTTCGTCAAAAATAAACCCCGATACATTTAAGTAGAACAGACAACTATTAAAAAAAAAAAAAAAAAAATGTAAAAGAATAAACAAACAGACAAAGAAGAAAAAAGACAGGCCAGTTACGGAGACATTAAAGTGAACTATCTCCATTTCTTTTACAAACTGCAATGGCTGAACTACGGTTCTGTCCCATTCCCTCAGCGAAAGAGGCTTCGGGGTTTTTGGTTTTTCGGTTTGTTTTATATATACGAGGTCACAAATGTTCTAAGTTTTAAACAGTTTTCTCCTAGCTGGCGCCATCATCTAAAAAGGTTTCCGTTCCTTTAAAAACAGTAATATTTTTTTTTCTTCTCAAATATAGAGTTTTTTTTTTCCCCCATCCTTTGTATGCACCAATGGTACTTTATCTTTGGATTTTCCATTAAAGCAATACTGTGAGTTATTGTATTCATCAGTTACATTATTGTTGTTGTTACCATATATGGCAAGTGCAGAAACATTCAGGAAAAAAACAAACAAACAATAAAAACAACAACAACAAAAAATACATTGTTAAAGAGGAGTAAGAAACTACATTTCAAAGTAAAAAATAGGGAGTTACAGTAAAGAGGGTAAAAAAGTTTTAAGTGCACAAAATTAAAGAAGTTTAAAAGACAACCGAACGATTTCTTAAATCTGCATCGACAGAAAAATCATTTACAGATATGGTCTTTTCACTTGGCTCAGTGCAGGAGGGAAGGTTGTACAGTAACAATGTTGAACTACATTAGAAGGGGTAAAATGTCAAATTTGAACATTGGCATGGCTGGAAGCAACCTCAAGTGTCTTTGACTGGGAAGGTACAAAAATTAAATATACAAGGAATTTCTTTTCAATCTACCATACACTTAAGTCATTGAATTCAACAATCTACGCAACACCAAAATGTCAATACATGTTTCTATCATTAACACAACGTCGTCACCCCCCCCCCCCCCAACACCCCACCCAAACCCCATAAAAATCTATCCTTTTGCTCACAATTAAAGTCTGCAATAGTCTTTGTGTCTGGACAAACACTTTGTCCAATTTAAAAAAAAAAAAAAAAACCATTTATAAGATTCAATGACAACGTAAACCAGGTTGTAAAATTATCAATACTATCTTTTTTCTTTTCTTTTTTTTTGGGATATCAATTTTTTTTTTCTGTTGGTACGCATCAGAACTTTTTTTTTTTCTCCAAACACCGATGTTCAGTAACAGAAAATGAATACATGTTGACCTGAGAGTAGACAACATTAAAATACATTACATTAGTTTAGTGAGCCGATATTAAATTATTTTAACACTTAAACGGTGGTAAAACTCTTTTTTTTTTTGTGTAAGCGTATTTAAAACAAAAGAACAAACACACTTTTGGTTAGTTAGTCATTAGGTAATTAATTATAAAACCATCTTAGGTTCTACTCCAGTCCTTAGCTGTGCACACTTCAGTTTCCAAACAGTGTTTACGTATTCTCAAGTGTAAATTGACCAGCATATTGACGTGAGAAAACATTCTACTGACACTTTTTTTTTTTTTGGTTACAAGCATTGGAAACGTAAGGGATATCCTACAGGATCCAGTCTGTTTAAAAGTCTTTCAAACTATCACTGTTTTCTCAAGTTATCTTCTATCATTGTATGCTTTCTTTTCCAGTCGTCCTCTGTTTTAGTACCAACACAATACGTCTACAACAAGGCAGATAAAATTACAGCTATAACTGCAATAGTCTGAACGTAGCCTTTGGCTGCAGGATACTATGTGGACGTTTTCTCCTTTGCTGCTCCATCACTGGTGTAACACCCACTAGCAGAGTCTGTTGTTTTTAAACTACTTACATTGCCATTTAGGCTTGAGGTAACAGTTGAGTGTAAGGAAACTTGTATTGAAGAAGAAGAAGAAGAAGAAGAAGAAGAAGAAGAAGAAGCTGGGGTACAAGCGGATTGTGCAGCCCCAGATAAAGCTGTAGAAGTTGATGGAGTTTGGGAACGCTGATCTGTTGGTCTGGATAAGCAGGAGATGGCAGATGGACTCTCTGAAGCAGACAGCTTGGACAAGGACTTTAAAGGGGATATTGGGTGGCTGGGAGGGTTTGGCTGCGAGGTAGATGAGGGACTAACGTGAGGTAAGAGGCGAGAGGCATGCTCTTTGGCATTCAGGTGCTCCGCTGCTCTCTGTCTGTGCTGACGGTACTCCAGGTGCTGGACGAGCTCTTCGTTCCCATTGAGAGTGATCTGACAGGCAAGGCAGTCATACAGACAAACATCCTTACCTCCTTCTCTAGATGTCCCTTTGGAGACAATACATTGGCTGGTGATGAAGCTATCGTCCAGCTGCTTAATGGTGCCAGACGAGAGAAAACTTTCTCCGTCTGAGCTGGCTTGCTTCTCGTCTGGTTTGGATAAGTTCAAGACAAGGTCTTTGTTATAAGCCATGTCCTGAGAGTATGTTGTAGCAGAGATTTGGTTAGCTTTTGGTTTTTGGGATTGCTGCAATAGTTGCTTTTTTTGGAGCTGCAGCCGATGATGCATTAGCGCACCTTGCAAATTGTGCTGATATTGTTGGAGAATGGAACCTGGGGACAAACCCATTAAAGCTTGTGGCAGGACTGGGCCATACTGAAACATGCCGTCCATACCAAACATGGGCTGCAGAAAGCTTCCGGTGAGAGCTGTGGGAATCTGAGGAGAGAACATCGGAGGGAATCCTGGCATAAGACAGGGCAGGAGGGGATTTGAGAGCAACGAAGTCGGATCTGTGTTTCCTGCTGCTTGCAGAGCCTGGAGCTGACCCAGATCAATGTTGTAGTCCTTAACAGGTTTTGGTGTAGATGTAGCTGGTAGTAAAGTATCTTGTTTTTCCTTGCTGATAGAAGAGTTTGAATGAGCAGCGCTGTTAGTGGAAGCCCTTTCTAGCTTTTCAGAGGGATTCGTGCCGTTTTCAGAGTTACTCTCTTTGGACAGCTGGAGCTGCAATTCTGACTCTAATGTTTTGGAGGGTGAGACAGAGGTGTTTACACTGACTGATGTTTGGTCCTTGGCAGCTGACATGGATGAACAAGATGATGTCATAGGCTTGCTGATCGGTCCATTTGAAGAAGGATCAATAGGACCTATACAAGGTGATAAAAATGACATTATTAAGAATTCTGAAGAAAAAAAAACACAATGTAGAAAATTCTTTATATTTCAAAGTCATGTTTTGTTACATTTTATACTATAAATTCATTCCATATATTTACAGTACCTGATTTTGTTGAAGAAGAGCTTGTTAATGACTTGCTGCCAGTCCCTGGTAAACAAGAAATCAGTAAGTTTGCATACTGAGGAGTAGTGTGACTGGAGGATGCCGGACTATCCGCAGACTGTGTTTGGACAACAGCCATGATTTCATTTGCTTTTTTTAGATTATTCGTCTCCTGGTCAATCATTTGATGACGAACACTTGCAACATCAGCAAATTCCCTGTCTCTGTCTATTTGTCCCCCGAGGGCTTCTTTTACTTTTGCAAGATGCTGCTGGGAGAAGACATGGTCCCGCACAGAGAGACAACCGCTGTACTTAACAGAGCACAGAGTACATTCTGTTTTGGGCCTTTCTTTACATGTACTCTCTGTGCCGAATTGCTTGGCCAGGCTGAGCTTAGCTTTTTTTTCCTTGGCACGTGCATTCTGAAACCACACCTGTACGACCCTCTTGGGAAGCCCAATGTCATTTCCCAAAGCTTCACACTCCAACATGGTGGGAGTTTTGTAGTCACTGAAGCAAGCTTTGAGCACTTTAACTTGCAAGTTGCTAAGCTGAGTGCGATAGCGTTTTTGACCAGACCTATCGTCGATGCTTTGACTGTTGGATCCGCCCGGACAGGGGGAGGCAGGGTCAGCTAAGCTTGAGTTCTCACTATAATCCAAAACCAAATCATTTTCATAATCCTTTGCATTGAAACTCATTGCAGGGCTAACCAGGCCCGAGGACATTTTGTCCTCACTTTCTGAAGAAGCCTCTCTTTCAAAACTACAGGACAAATTATCATTACTATTGTGCTTTCCCTCAGAGTAGTTTTCTTCATCAGTAATAGTTTCATTAGGGACTGTGTTGACAGAAGTACCTTTATGGTTATCTAGGTTGCCACTTTCAAAAGACATCTGGACTGAGGTGGATGACGCTTTCAAGTCAGTTCCTCCACTTATTAAGAGCTTTGTACTTTGATCCTGATCATGTGAAGACAGAACCCTGCTTTTACAAGTTGGAGAGTCGGGACCATTCTGCCCATCACTTGTGTTTGGCATCTGTAAACAGTTAGAAAAATTTAACAAATCCATTTTCATTTGAGATAACTCCTGGTCGTGGGTCATACTAGGTGCTGCCAGGCTGAATCCTGCATTCTTTGCTTCATGCCAGTGCCGTGAACGTATGTGAGCATCAAGGGCAGTCTGTGCCTTGAATAGTGCACGACAGAATGGACAGCGTCGATGGGCTTGAGCTGGACCCAAACCACGAAACTGACCTTTTCTTTCACGAGCTCGAGTGTTCTGGAACCACACCTGAACCACTCTTTTCTTGAGACCTACTTCCTGGGAAATGTGGTCAAGCATTTGCCTTGTTGGATTGGAATCCAAAAGGTACTTCTGGTATAATATCTCCAGCTGCTCAGGAGTGATGGTGGTCCTCATTCGCTTGTCCCTCTGGGATTCATCCCCGCCGTGCTCCCAGTCGTTTTCCACGGCACTAGTTCCCGATTTGGGCTCAAGCCTTCTTTTCAAGGAGTTTATAGTTGAATCAGGAATGGCTGCAGATGTAGGTGAACTGAGTGATATCTGTGGAAAAGCTCCAGAAAGCACCTGCCTTGCCACCAGAGGATTAGTTGGGTCAAAAAGCATAAGAGGCAGATCTATGGAGCGGTCCAGGAACTGTGGAGGAACAAAATGATTTTGAGCAACAAGGAAGTGCATCTGCTGATGTTCTTGCCAATGTTCAAAGGATGGGAAGCTCAATTTGCACTGAATGCAATGGTAAGGAGTCATCTGCTGCACTTGATTTAGGTGTTTTTGCTGAGAAGAAGGACTTGCTGAACTCATTTGAGAACTTTGCGATGGAACTGGGCTTGCCTGGGTCACGGGTGGTTTATTTTGTTGAGGTTTATCCACAGGGGATGGGGAAAGAATTTTAGAGCATGGCTGTTGATTCTCTTCGTTAGGATGGTTTGTCTGATTATATGTTCCTTCAAACTTTGAACTTTTAAGACACTCTTCAGGACTACAAGGTGCTTCTGTTATTGACTGAAGATCTTCAGTAATGGAATTAGAGACTGTATCAGAGTCTGAAAGCTCTTTGTTAGTAGGATTTCCATCTGGGCTTTGCTCAGTACCGTTTGAAAGGTCAGAACTGGAGGGCTGTGGATTGAGGCTTGAGGTGTCTGGTGGACTGTAAGGTTTCGAATCCAATAAAGGCTCGTTTTGAAAACTTGACACTTCATCATTGTCATCTTTATAGCACACTTTCTTCTGATGACTGATAAGATCAAAAATGCGTTGAAACACCATGTTGCATTTCTTGCACTCATAGCTGCTGTTGGCAGTACGAATATACCGGTCATTAGGAAACTCTCTTTGTTCGCTGTCTTTTGCTCCCTCTCCTTGAGTCTCATAGCTTTTCCTGGCCTTCTGACGGGCATTCTGAAACCACACCACAATGACACGAGTGGAAAGATTGAGTAAATATGAGAGTTGTTCGAATTCATCATCTTTAGGGTAAGCATTTGCATCAAAAAAATCTTGAAGGACCCTTAACTGGTAGTCACTAAACCTAGTCCTTGATGATCTCCTCCCTCCTGAAGACTCTTGTCTTGAAAGCTCAGGAGAAGATGGCCTGGAATCTATTTTGACCTCTTCTAATGTTGTTATGGGTGGGTTATTGAAGTTATATGGGGAGTCCTTATTGCGCTGGCGCTCCTTGAATAGTGTATTCCTAAACCAGTGCTTTATAACTTTATTTGGTAAGCCAGATTTGTTGGCCATCTCTTGGACTTGGTCGTCATTTGGGGAGTTATTGATGTCAAAGTACTGCCGCAGAATTCTTAGTTGATCATCAGTGATCCTGGTTCGAGGTCTTTTACCCTGCTGTTGCAACATAGCAGGAGTTAACTGCTGCTGATAAAGCTGGGCTAAGTCGGCTGTGAGACCAGGTTCAACGGGTGGAAGATGTACTGGTAGTTGAGAAGGCAAAGCCGGCAGGGGAATGGGGTGCATGAGGAGTGGGGGGAAAAGTGGCAAGTCAATGGGTACGGGGATTGTAGCTAATGGAACTTGGGGAGTTGAGACAGTAAGGGGAGTAACTGTGGTTGTGGAGGGAGGAATGCATGACACCGCTTTCTGTTGAGCTGGATCTACTGGAGGTTGTGGAGGTGAAGCAGGGGAAGGCAAGGAAGGAGAAATGTCAGGAGATGAAGGAGTAAAAGGAAAAAGCTTGTCATATTGTTCTCTGTAGTCTTTGGCAAATTTCTCTACGGACTGTATTGGCAAAATCGATTGGTGAACATGCTCTTTATGGCTCTTTAGTATCAATGCATTTGAAAAAAACTTCCCACAGGACTTGCACACTAGCTTCCCATCAGATTCTGAATGATGGACCTCTTTGGCGTTGACCTTCGTCTGTCCATTTGGCACAACCTCGAACGGTGTAGTCTGATACTGCTTCTTATTTTCATTAAACTGCATGACTAACTCAAACCCTATGTTCTCCAGCAAAGCTTTTGAAACATTTCCAGGTGCATCATGAGCTACCCTTGGTGGAATTAAATCTGTAAAGAATTCTCCGCGATCCTCATCATCAACTTCATCCTCAACCTCATTTTCTGTTTGTGCTTTGAAATCATCAATATTATTTTGAGAGATGGCTGCATGCAACTCCTTTGTTTCTTTATTTCCGGTTTCATCTGTGCCTTTGTGAATCAGAGAATCAGAGGTCAGTATCTGTCCGCCACCTTGTTGAGGAAGAGGAACACTGTCCTCGGGAGTCAGAAACACAGACTGTTGAGACGAACAAACTGCAACTCTGTTCGGGGGCTGTTTACAAGAAGAGGTAAGGCTTCCCTGCTGGGACGACTCGGAACAATTTTCAGGTGCAGCAGGCTTTGTTTTGCTGAGGTTTAACTCTGAGCCTGTTAGGTTTAGCTCAGGGCTAATCTGAAACTCACCTCCTGGGATGAGAAATGGAAGCAGCAGCTGCTGTTGCTGCTGCAGTGGAAGGAGAGTGTCTGCTGTGATGGGGAAATGGTGAAGAAGTGCTGGATTGAACAAATGGGACTGAAGAAGTGCTGCTTTCTTTTGTAGCTCCTGCTGGATCTGTGCTTGGGCCTGTACTAGTTGTTGTTGCTGTAATTGCTGCTGTTGTAATAACTTATGCTGATTTGCGGTTGACGTTACATCTACCACTGGTTTCTTTTTACTCTCCTCAGGATGTGAAGGAATGCTTATCATTTGGCTTGATGATACAACATTGTGTTCATTGCTCTGTTGGTGCTTTAAGTGAGTCTGGTCAAGAGCTGAAGAAGTACAAGTGACATTGTTCATAGCATTTGTAGGCTTCAAAACCGTCGCATTATCTGAAACTACTTTATGAAGCAATGGGTTCCCAGACGTTGAGCTAGCTGCTGATGAATCAAGTTTGGCTGCGCGAGCTTTGGTTTGGTGTAGTACTGATCGCATATGAATCTCTAAGGTGGAGCTCTGGCTATACGCTACATTGCAAATGCTACATTTGAAGGGTTTGTGGTCAGCACTGCTGCTTACAGCCTCTGGCAAGGCAGCCGAAGAATCCTGCACCGATCGCTTTACCTTGTGCAAGTGTGAGACAGAGTTGTAGTGCACCAAGAGTATGTTCTTTTGTGTGAAAGATTCCTTGCAAACGGTGCATTTGAAAGGTCTTGATGGATCCAGGAATTTTTCTGTTGAGAGGTTTGGCCCTTTTCTCATAGGCACGACTGAAGGCTTTGGACTGAGTTCTGCATCTTCTCGAGCCAAGTTCAGTACACTGTCAGATGGGCTTATTTTCTCGTCCAGGTCACTCTGTTCATCTTCTTTCACCTTTTCCTCCTCACAGCTTCCCTGCACCTCATCGAGTCCTTGGTCTTCAGAAGCTAAGAGGTCTTCGGTCATCAACAGACTCCCACAGAGCTGTTGCAGCTGGATCTCACTAAGCTCAAGGTGACTAGTCTCTAAGTGCTTCTGCAGGGCCTGTACTGTTCGAAAGCTGCGTTGGCAAAGGCAGCACATAGTGGCAGCCCTGATGGCATGGTATTGAGAATGCTGTTGAAGCTTTTCAGCAGTTTTAAAGGCAAGGCTGCATTGACTGCAACGGTACTTGTAGACATGGCGATCAGAAATCGGCATTTGAAGTCTCTGGCTGTGGAAGTGGTTGACGTGCGTTTGGAGGGCGCTGGATGATGTCAAGACTTTGTTACAGCCTTTCTGCCAGCAAGGGAAAGCAGCATTGTTTTCCTTTGTGGATTCTGCGTCTTCTAAGGGCTGCTTTTGTGTTTTCACTATCACTCTATCTTCTTCGTCTTCGTCTTGTTCTAATGAAACATTTAAAAAAGAATAAGCATGCCTCGATGAGAGAGGATCTGGCTCTGTTACAAATTCTCAAAAGTACAGAAGCAAGTCAAGTAGGCTTTTATTGTCATTTCAACATATATATATATATATATATATATATATATATATATATACGGATAAGGCCGGCATAAATGCACATACAATTTCTTTTAATCTTGTGTAGAAAGAAATGCCTCGATCATTGCAGTCTCGTTTTTCATGCTTAAAGCTAAAACACAGCTTCAGATGTAAAATGCAATTTTCGTTTTCCAATACGCCTGACCACATGAACATTTAAGAATAAAAGTGTTAATTGTAGGAACTGGACATAACAGCGTGCCTGTGGTGCTTTGTAATATCTTTTTGCTTTTAAATTCCACTGCCTTCTAATAGTGAAGCAGCAGCACTGCTTGCTCTTAATTACCAAAACTGAGACTGGACTGCTACTTACCATCAGGTCTTTTTATTCCATTACAGCTGGAATCTGCCTTGGTCTGCTGGGTATTAGAGTCTGGCACGGGTAGGAACATCTTCTCCGGCAGCACATCTGAAGCAATCACCTGAAAAAGACAGAGAAGAAAGAAAAAAAAATCTTAAATGCCTTTTCAGGCACTCCGATAATTTCAGCCTTACCTTGTGATTTAGAAACCATGCAACTATGCTTTTACTTCTTTAAGAACAGGAAAACCTCTATCCATAAAACTGTACTGTGAGAGATCACTTAACAATTCCATAAAACCCTCAATACTAAAAAAAAAAAAAAGCAACTAGAAAAGAAACCAGCGTGATACAGTAACAAAATGTAATCATTCATTTCATTACCCATAGCATAAGAAGTGCTTACTCGGCTCATCATGGTACCAAATGTACCCAACAAAAGGCTTACAATACTACTGAAAATTGCTGTGCAATAGTCTCTGCTGCATTGTAGGAAGCCAGACAGTATCGTCTTGATTTAATTGGCATGCCATTGAGTGAGTGATAGCATGTGGTTAAAGATGTAGTCTACTGTAGCAAGAATCCTAGACAGCTTTTCTACAAAACAGCAATCTTTAGTCCTTGTGTCTGACGTCCTGTTTAGTCTGTTGCTTTATGTCTCTTTATATAGAAACAAATGCTGCAACTCTTATTACGTCCGTAACTATTGATAGGATGATCATTAGAGCTGATAATCAGTCTGTTCCTTGTGCATTTGATTATGAAAAATGCCAACTGATTTTAATTGCTAAAATCATCTCACAAAACACCTAATGTTGCATTTTTTTTCCCCCCCATGGGCAACTGCTGAAAAGCGGAAACACACGAAGTCTGAGGAAGGCGGGTGCGTATAGCGCTGATAACTTTGCATGCTCACAACAGCGTTGTGTAAAATCACGATACTTCTCAATTTGATAGTAACGTTAATATATTGAGTAATAGATGCTTACAGGAACGATCGTAGATGATGCACGTTTGAGTGATGTTTTCCGGGTGCAGTAATAGTGTACGGTGAGATTGATTTTCAGGAAGTGCATTGCGCTTTGCGGTTAAACTGATTATTAATCAATCTGGTATCAAATGACTGGTATCAAACCTACAGTACGTGGCATTTAATATTCTAATATTCGGGATTAAACCTAAAGCAATTTTGACTAACCACACTAGTAATTTTTTTTTACTATAAACAGTAAACTATTTAAGTTACAACATCTGTAGTTCTTTCATGCACAAGGAAATGTTTTTATATTTTATAATAATTTGTTGCATTAATAACCTTTCATAACCAAAGTGCGTGTTTAAATGTTTGATTAATATTGGGCAGCTTGGTTGCGTAGCGGTTAACACTGTCGCCTCGCACCTCCAGGGTCCGGGTTCGTTTCCCACCTCGTATCTGCGTACATGCCGTTAAGCATGTCCCCTCTGTGCTTGGTGGGTTTCCTCTGGGTGCTCCAGTTTTCTCCCACAGTCTAAAGACAGGTTAAGTGTACTAGGAAGCCCTAGATTAGGCTAACTAACGTTTCCAAATTGCGCGTCGTGTGTGTATGTGGGTGTGTATGTGCGTGTGCCCTGCCGTGGATTGGCGACGACGGTACGCAACGCTAGCTGAATTGTTCATTGATGATTGGAGAAACTTCACCATTGGAACAATAAAGAGTTATAAAACCTAACGTGCACAAAATCGGCGAATGAGATGGACTAAAAAAGAAAAAAGAAAAACATATCCAATGAGTATTCCAGCACATAGAAAACGTACTGATGCTGTTACACACCTCACGCTGTAATCATAGCACCATTGTTTTCTATTGTCATAACCGTCACCATTCCAGTCCCCCGAGTTAACTGAAATTGATCTATAACCCCTATTTTGTTTGCTTCCATTTGGACCAGTCCTTGTTTTTGAATGTTCAGGAAAAAAAAAAAAAAAAACACCCGCAATTAGACATCACAATAGACCTGTGGTCACGAGAGCAACACTTAACAGAGTTCACAGGTTAAGTGTACTAGGAAGCCCTTCCTAGAATACAACAATGCCTTTAGACATCTCTAGTCCAAATAGCCCTATCATTTACCCCCTCGGCTTTAAAACGCCGAAATCAATGCATCTGTGAGGTAGAGGGAAATTCAGCCCGAGAGCTAGGGAGGCACACAACAAAACAAAATGGCTGCCATTATCATCACAAAGCCCACCATTTCAGCAAGATGCTTCATTAGAGGATAGAAGCCAAGCACACAAACCTTCTCAAGGTCACATTTAATTTAAAGCGCATAATTGGGGAGCACAGTTCGTAACAAGAACCACCTAGCACTGGATCAGGACTAATGAAGCTCAATTATTTTCATTACCCTATCTCATTGGAGGAGGAGGAGGAGGAGGAGGAGGAGGAGGGCGAGGGGCAGCGAGAAATGATGTCGGGTGGGTGGGGAGAGATGAAGGATGAATATACAAAAGCGGAGAGAGCAAAAATAAATAAAGGATGAAAAACACAAAAGCAAAAAAATGTACTTTAGGTCATTCCTGGTCAGCTTAATCAGTATGTTCTGGTGTATTTGATTAATTAGTGCAATTAACGAACAAACGAGCCGACTTTTAAATATTGACTGAATAAAAAGTAAATATTGTTTTTGTCTTGTAAAGCCGACATCCTGCCACTAGACATATATTATTTATGTAAGTATATTTGTGTTTGGTTGCTTAAGTTCTTTATTTAAATTTTTTTTAATGAAAAAAAAAAAAAAAAAATATATATATATATATATATATATATATATATATATATATATATATATATTGCCACTCCTTGCATTTACTATTTGGTGCTGCGTCCTGAGGCTTGTCTTGCAGTACAACGTACAATGAGGTTGCAGAGGCATGAAGAACATCTCACTCATCCTTTCTCCATGCAGAACATTTCAACCACATGTTGTCTCAGGGAGTTGTCCCTTTCGTGTCTCGTGTCCTCGCCACCCTTGCCCACGGCTTGTTGTCCGTTAGGGATTGTAGAGTTCTGTACAGCATGATTGGGAAAATGTCTATTGCTAAATATGCCATAAAAACGTAAAGGTCTTGGAGCTCTTTTACATTCATAGATTTGGACGTGTGGACTTCCAGAGACTGGGAAAAAAAAAAAACATTCCTGCTTTGCCTTTATGCATGTTGATAGCAGGTTTCTTTTATACAATAATTTTTGTCCATTTTCTGAAAGGCCAATCATTTTACAGTATCAGTGCATAGTAATAGGAAGGGAGAGGACTATTATGTAAACTTGGATACCTTTTAAAAAAGACACTAAAGTGGACAATCATCGTGGGCTTTGCATCGTGTCTAGGCCTTTCATCTGGCCTGAATGAAAATGAAACTGTCTTAATGCAACATAAAACCCATTCTGTCACGATTTGGTTCCCCCTGCTGTGCATCACGGTTGTCATGGCGACAGAACCATTTGCTCTTACTTCCTGTCCCAGTCTCCGCCTCCACCTCTGTGTTTCCTCGATGCATTCGCCCTAATTATTATGTGCACTTTTAATCTTTTTCTTTGTATTTTTGCCTTCATTTCTCTTTTTATTTTTGTTTGTTTATTTACAGATACAGAGAGGGCATCGTATTTCTGTAAACACCTGCCTGAACATCCCCGCGTTACAGAGAAGCAGGTCATCGTGTGTTAAAGCTATATTGTTCGTGCCGCCCGCATGCTGGCTGTGTCTGTTCACGGCTCTGTCGCGTGTGTCTCACCGCGTTAATGAGTTTCTGCGTGCAGTCTGCGGTGACGCTGTGCAGGTGTGTGAGGTGAGAGCGCATCAGAGCGACACTGCGCAGCGTGTCCTGGCACAGCGGGCAGCGGAGAGTGGGCTGCACAGCATGCTGGATCATTACGTGACTCCTCAGACGGCCGAGATCAGCGTGACAAAATCGGCAGAACGGGCACTGACGGACCTGAGAGAGGGAACAAGCAAGAGATGTTTGATCCGATGACAAAATTGTCATGAAACACTGATCTGTAATACAAAGCGCGGAGCTTTTTAGGTCTAATACGGGAGGGTGGGGGGTCTAATATAACCTGCTCCGAGGAGATCTCTTCCTGCGCTCGAGGGCGTTTCGCAGGTACGGTGTCATCCGCGTCTCCAGCTGCAGAGCGCTTGGGACTGACAGACGGCTCGTTCTGTTTCTTATCTTCATGCATGGGTGCTTCTAAGGAAGAGGAAGAAAAGAAGAAAAAAAAAACACACGCACACAGACACATTTTTGATATGAATCTCATTACGCTCTCTGGAACTAAAAAATGAGCAATCTGGACTCATGAGATTGTCCTATCAGAGTTAAAAGCGTGTAAGGCAGAAGAGCCACTCAGGAGTTTGTTCTGACCCGTTTTCTCCCCCTCTCTGCTCGCTTGTTTGGTCTGGTCCGCCTGGTCAGAGGTAATCTCAGCGGGTGACTCCGTCTCATTCACGTCTCCTAGAAAAAGGGTGGAGGGGGGAGGAGAAAGAGAGAGTGTTGACCTCAATCTATCACGTGTACCGTTTCAAACATGCGACTTTAGTTAACACGGGTGAGGCTGTTTTTTTTTTTAGTTTTTTATTTCTCAGTGAAAAACGAAACTTTAAAAAAAAAAAAACCCCGATCATCTTTTCATGGTGAAAGTGTATCTCGGACTTTCTTTGTCTGTGCGTTTTGCGAGTGTGAGATCACATTCTAACCTACAGGGGTCAGTCTACACTATCAGGGTCTTTAGTTGCTTCAGCACAGACCCTTCACACACACACACTTAACAGCATGCGACTGCTTTGCAGATGCCGTTCTAAAGCGAAAGTGAATAGATACGAGATTAAAAAAAGAGGTGAAGAGAAATGGTGTGGTGATGTCAGCGGCTTTATCTAACCCAAGTCACGGGAGGGAGATAATGGTGCGCGAGTTCACGAGGGTCAGCCTCTCGCACTCGGAGTGCGTTTCGCTCTGCGATTCAGAAGAAACTGTTAAAGCTTTTTTTTTTTTTTTTAAACAGATCCTACATACAGTAGGTTGTTCAGCACTGTGCATCTGTGTGCTGTTTTCTTCTGCTTCCTTCGCAGCACCTGAAAGCCAAACCTTCACAAAAGAGGACAGAAAGATGAGCTGTTGTTCTTTTCGCAGCGTCTAAAAGAGGACAAGACACAGCGCCTCAGGACATGCACTTCACTCCTGCCCTCCCTCCCTCCCTCCCTCGCTCCCTCTCTCCGCCGTCCCCATCTCGCCTGCTTTTTCTGGCTTTCTGCTTCTTTAGCGCGGCGATTGTTCGCGGCCGTGGGGGAGGGGAGGCGAGGAGAAGAGCTGATTTGGGTAGGTGTTTGAGGATTAGAGTCGGCCAAGCCAGAGGAGACAAAAAGCCATGAGGGCTGTCATAACAGACCAATCAAAGCGCAGCTGAGGGATCGGCTAGCGCTTCTCCGAGCGCCTGATTATGACAAAGAGAAAGACGGGCCGAGGGAGAGGCCAGCTGAACACCAATTATCCTGACAGCCGTGCTATTGATTTCCTATCAGACCTACACAGCCATAAACACAGGACACATAATCTGAAAGAGTCAAATCCGCTCTGCTTATGAATGCTCTGCTGGACACGTCACACACACACACTCGCCCTCGCTCGGCCTTTTATTGTTTTATTTTGAATTGATTGGATTCCTAAAGAAAGGACAATAGCCGAAAGAGTGCGCGATAATTTAAAATAGCGACAGATAAAACGTGGCCAAAAAAAAAAAAAAAAAAAATAAATACATTCATACAAAATGTGAGTTGTGCACTCCAGAGAATTACTCGTTAATAGCAGTTAATACACGTCTGTTAAGACTGTATTTAATATCTATTCTAATGAAATACAAAGCAGGCGACAGTAATTTCTTTCAAATTCGGTGATAATGATGTGCAGCTATCATCACTTAGCACAATGCATGTTTCATATTTCCACCATTTGGATCATTAGCGGAGAATTTGCAAAGCAATTTTCCTTCACTGGAAAGAGAAAAAATAAATAAATAAAACAGCAACAAAAGAGATCTAATTTCTCCGGCTATAAAAACAAACGTCCAGACTGATTAAACTTCCATAATCAAAGCCGTGCAGTTCTTTTGGCTTGTTTCCATTTTGCACAGAAGAAAGAAAGAAAGAAAGAAAGAAAGAGAGAAAGAAAGAACGAGCGAATGAATCCGCATCGGGGCGGTGAGGTCAGCCTGGCCAATAATGAAGTGATAAAATGCACTCACACGTGCTAACAGACTCCATACGCACTGGAGGCACACACCTCATCAGCACTTCCTGCTCGGCTCGGGGATCGGTATACAAATGCTCTGCGGCATCGATCCGTTATTGATTACAAATTAGGAAATGCCCTGGTGTTCTTACCGAGATCAATAGTGAGCCATTGAGGCTCAGTGATCCACTCCAGCGCTGTTTATTCAGCCGCTGCTTCACTGAGAGACGCGGCAAAGCCAGTCACTTATCACAGCTTTCGCTTTACACACCGGAGCCGCACGAGGAAAAAAAAAAAAAAAAAAACGAAAACGTGAGCCAGAGGTTTTTTTGTTTTTCGTTATGTCATCACTGCGCCCGGGTGTTTGCGTGCATTTTGAATAATCGGAATAAAAGGAAATTCCAATGCTCTGGGAACAGCCGAGGATCCCTTTGAGGATTTTTTTGGCAGCAACTAAAGCTGGCATCAGGCCTTTTATTCGTTAATGATTGCTGCGATGCTGGCTTTTCAATTACCGGCAACACACAAAGCCTGTAATATGCAAATGAGACCTCGAATAAACCAGGGAACAAATCACCATGTGGTGAGTTTACCTCCCGCAGCCGTTTAAGGTGAGTGTTATTGTGAGGGTCCGGTGACTCGCAGACAGCATCCACGTGATCCGACACTGTTGCTGGTTAAAAGAACACTTTGATGCACTTCAAAGCAAACACGATTGCCATAATAATCGACATATTGTAGCAAAAGTAAACCAGAGTTTGTTTATACTAAATAAATAAATAAATAAATAAATAAATAATTGTCTGTTCCTGGGACAGTACGATCGAGGACGACCCGAGACGTCTTGATAAATTCCTCTCTTTGTCGTGCATCTCAAGCGCAAATGTTTAAGAGGAGGAAGATGCCTCTTCTTAAACAAACCTCACCACTTCTACAGGTATTAGGCAGTAACCGAGTCTCTCTCTCGCTCGCATTCTTTTTCCCTTCAGAGATTAATTAGATAGCATTAATTAACTCATTGCTCATTACTGGGTGAGGCCTTTATCGGCTGCATTGACTGGACACCGCCCCTGGTCAGGCCTCCTTCTGGGCAGTGAGGATGTAACAAGTCTGATTATTGGCAGATGAATTAACACAATCAATTCCTGCCATTCTCGACAAAAATCTCTCACTCCCATTCACTCCCTCTTTCGCTCTCCTCCTGTCCGAATGCAGGGACTGAGCTTTTGTTTAAGCCATTAGTCGAACCGATTTCGGGGTTTCTACCAAATGCTAATTGACTCCACCACCCGCTCTTGTCAGTTACCCCACAGTAAATAACCACACGCTCTCTTGTTCTCTTTACGTCTGGGTTCGCTGTGTGTGTGTATGTGTGTGTGTGTGTGTCTCCCGGCCCCTCCCCCTCTTACCATTCTGACATCTTTTACAGATTCTCCCAAAAAACTGCACCACAACACGGGAGACCAGAGAGCTGATCCATAGAGCTACATGTTTTTGTTTTTTTAATGGTTACAAAAATTATTTTACACATGTATGAACCTAAATAGCAAATAAACTACAAAAATCTTTTAGTGCATGATAGAATTTTGGCGAAACACTCAGCATTATAAGCTCTGACATTTCATTAGAATTGTACGACCTCATAATGTCGGGTTCAATTATTCATGAGACGAACTCTGGTACAGTACCTGTACACACACTGTACGGTAATTCTGTACCTACTTTTTGGTCACCGCGCAAATCTTTCTTTCTTTATTTCCGGGACGCTCAGTCGTGAAACCATAAACTGCCAGGCCTGTATGAGCAGCACTTTTACAATTAACATCTGAAGACAAATTTATTGGGTGTGCTTGTGGCTTTTTTTTTTAAAAAGAAAACTGAAATAATAAATGTAGATCCAGAATACTGGAATATTTACATTGTATATAGACTATTAATATATATTTGCTCAATATCTTAAACTGTATTTTACAGGCATGTACAGAAAATTTGTAGTATAATATACAAAAAAGGGAAACGTTTTTAGTTGTTTTTATTTCTTTTTTTTTTCTCTTTTGGCAAAAAAAAAAAAAAAGACAAAGCATTTCCCCATATCACCGGAAACATCCACCTTTACTCTGTTTAACCAAACATGCACAACACAATTAGGAATTTCCTCATTTTCATTTTCTTTCAGCATTTTAACCTGTCTGAATATTAACGCACGATAAACCGTCTCGCGGAATCGCTGGAAACCTGCGCGTGGCCCAGACTTACCGTTATCTTTAGTGTGACTCTTTCTGATCTCAAAGATGGCACTGAGCTCCTCCTCTTCATCCTGGAGGCCGTTCTGGATTCGCTGCAGTCTCAGGAGTCCCTCCCCTCTCTGATGGCTCAACGAATTGGCGTGCTGCACCAGACTGAGGCTGTTCTGGGTGGAGTAATCGCACAGCACGCAGCGCAGAGAGCCGCCGTCGGACACGGCTCCCTCGAACTGCTGCAGGTACTGCGGAGAAAAGGGGAAGAAGAGTGATGTTCACTGATGTGCCTTTATTCATATTTATCACTACAGAGCAAGCATTCACAGAGGCTCGGTGTTTCATATTCGACTGCCAAATAATCACTATACAAACTCTAGATATCAATCTACTCAGAGGCAGTAACATTCACAGAGCTGACTGTATAAACGCCGCAAACCACAGAGCACATACAGTACCTAGACACTTTTTTTCAGCCATATAGAACATATAGAGTTGTTAATCTGGTACCGGCATATGTCCTGATTTGAGTGAAATGCATTAAAATGAGAGACATTTAACAAAAAACACACCACACCCAGAATGGAGAATTAATCCTACTCCAAATTGCACATTGTACACTATATGGGCAAAAGTATTTGGACATCTTGGACAATGCCATGCTTCCGAATTTGTGGCAGCAGTTTGGGGAAGGCCCTTTTCTCTTTCAACATGACCGTGCCCCAGTGCACAAAGCAAAGACCATAAGCACATGGTGCGATGGTGTCACCCGTACAGAACTCTGTGACCTCAACCCCGATCGAACCCTTTGGGATGAACTGGAACGGAGACTGTGAGCCAGGCCTTCTCATCTAACATCAGTGCCTGACCTCATAAACGCTCTACAGAATGAATGGGCACGAATTCCCAGACAAACACTCCAAAATCTAGTAGACAGCCTTCCGAGAAGAGTGGAAGCCGGTATTGCTGCAAAAGGGGGACCGACTCCATACTGAAGTATTTGTATTTGTTTCAATGTGATTGCAGATTCGGCAAAATACTTATAATACCCATATAGCATATTTTGAAATGCATACCTCACAAACATCATATAGGCTCAGATGTAATGCTGATCTACTATAAACATATGTATATATATAAAGTATATATATTTTAACTTCCTAGCATTAACTGTTCAGAAGCAAAACTAATATAATTAGAAAAAAAAATTGTTTAAAAAAAGATCATGGTTTTAAGCTACGCATCTCATCAACATGTACACAACATATTTATCTGCATAGAATCCGACACCCAGCGTATAAACTGCAATGTCTGTTGTTTGCTGCAAGAAACAGTTTGTGCTTTAAAACACCAGGAGAACGACTGATTAGCTCGCTTTACTGAATGCTAAACTCATTGCCTATGGACTGGGCTAATGGGTCACATTAGCAGGAGGGAAAAATAACACACCATCAATCTCCATTACTAAACAGACCACAGAGGCCTGAGGGCAAGATCACAATTTCATCCTCAGCTTGCTTAGCTTGTCCCTGCAGCCCCGTGAATGAGAAAGAAGATCTTAACTTTACATATTACAAGTTCATATTAGGCAAAGGTCCAGTTTACTTGTTTAGAAGCGGATAAGAGGACGTGGACATACAGTCAAAAGTTTGGACACAATGGACTTTCCTGATTTTTTACATTTTTTCTACACTGGGAAACACTGCTGAAGGCGTCCAAAATATGCAACATCTCCTTTGAACATTGTTTGAACAGATGTTTCTGCTACTTCTGCTCTATAGATCCTTCATAACGGCTCTAATCTGAGGTGCTGGTTGTTAACTGGTGATTTCTGAGGCTGGTGACTCTGAATGAACGTCTCCTCTGCAGCAGAGGTGAGTTTTGGCCTTGCTTTCCTGGAAAGGTCTTCATGAGAGACAGTTTCATCATGGAGCTTGATGGGTTTTGCAAATATTCCCAGAACAGCTGACCTTTGTCTTCTTGTTGTTGCTGTTGTTACTTAATTATATAATTCATTATGTGTTATGTCATAGTCTTTAAATCTATAAAACACTAAACAAAAAACACTGTCCTAGAAGGTGTGTCCAAATTTTTGACTGGTGATGTATGAAGGACGGAGCTGGATGATAAGCGGGAGAAATGCATGTAAACACTTTCTGGTGTGCGGCAGTGACTCTACAGTGAAACCATCATCACCCACCGGTTAGGTATAGATGTTTAAACTGATGTCCGAAAACAACAAGGGGTTGACAATTCTTATTACTACTGATGAAAAAGTTGCCACTGTTGGGCCCTTGAGCAAGGCCCTTAAACTTTTCACATGTATGTTCACAGGGATATGAAAAAAAAAAAAAAAGTCGCTCTGAATAAGGGATTCTGCCAAATGCTGCCTCCAGTAAATTAGCGGTTTCTATAGAAACAGTACAATATAAAAAGCCTTATTGACTTTTCTGATAAATAAGCCTTAAATAGAAGACAGCAAGCTCAGTTCAAGAGTGAAGAAACGAGAAGATACTTTCTAGAACCAGTTAGCTTATTAACGTTAAAAATTCACATCCTAAAAGAAGAAAAATTACAATCAACGTGTTTAGACATACTCTTCACTCTTAAGCTTTTGTTTAAACTTTTGTTGCCTGGTTCTACATATAACCTTCGAAGATTTCCGCATCGGGACAAGCAGAACAACCATTTAAGATATTATTGTTTTTTTTTTCTACAAACTACAGACACGCTCACGGTTCAAAAACTTGAGAAGAATTTACCTTGTATAGTCTTAAGCTGGCCTTGTGTCTCGAGTTCATCGTGTGCAGTTTCAGCTTCTCCAAGCTATTGGCCTCGTAACAGCATGCGTTACACCTCAGTTGCACCTGGACACCAGCGGCGACACACCTGAGCATCCACTCCTCCTCTTCTTCGGGGCTTCCATGGCGTCTGCTGGCTTCTTGAAGGTGTGCTGCTAGTTGGTAGCGCTGCAAATGTTTGTCTGTTTGGCAGTGCAGCTGGAAGTTGGCTCTCAGAGGCGTGGCATAATGACATAGCCGACAGAGGTGGGCATCGCCGGTCGTGCCTCTCCAGTCAGCATCAGGAAGCGAGCGTTGCGTGGCCAGGTGCTGACTAAGAGCGACCAAGCTGTCTGAGGAAAAACGACCACACAGTGCACATTCGAAAAGCGCCTCTGGAGGTTCTTCGTCTGCTGACTTCCGAGGAGACTCCTGCATTGTTTCTCCACCTGGTTGTATCATGCTGGTGGGGTCGGGAAGCCTGGCCTGAGGCTGGCAGTATGGGTAGAGCTCTGCAGCATTTTGCCGGTGCTGACGCTGCATATGGGCCAGGTTCTGCTGCAAAAGGAGCATGTTGTGTGTGTGCTTCTCACTGGTCATGTGTATGCGAAGGTTCCTAGCTACGTTGGTTTCGTAGTCGCATACTTCACACCGCCACGATGCACGTCCCTGCACTTTGGGAGACGGGGAAGTGGCCTGGGTAGAGTGCGTGTGAGTCATGGGGCTAGGCTGGACCGCTGGAGCATCAGGACATGTCTGCGACTGCAGATTCTGCATGTTGTTAAGGTGTTTATCTGACTGCATGTGGATGCTCAGGTTTCCTTTGGTGGTGGTGGAATACTGGCACACCTGGCAACGAAAAGGCTTGTACCCGCAGGTGTAAGTCTCCCCTCTAGCCAGGCGAGGGTGGTTTTGCCCGCTAGCACAATACGGACATTGTCCATCATCAGAGTCGGGGTGTTTCTCTTTCATATGAGCCTCAAGGGTCTGCTGGTACTTGTAGTGCCAATTGCATTTGGGGCACTTCAGTGTCTTGCAGGAGTTGCGCGAGTGTGTCATATTCACTTGGCCAACAAAAGAATAAGAAGATCCCTGGCCGTTGTCCCGCCCAACAATAAAGTCTTGTTCACCCCCGGCTAATAGATTTCCTCTAGACACAAATTCCACCTGTCCTTCCTCGAGCTGAGATTTGGCAGACAGAGGTGGGGTGACTGTGGGTGACTGACAGTTGCTATGGTTACTAGGTAGGTCAGAGTTAGTGACATCTGGCATGTTGTCATTGCACAGCTTGCCATTTGGTTCTTTTGCCATGGCACTGCCCTTCTCTGAAAGGTTATTTGGTTCTGTTTCCATCGCACTCTCTTGGTTGGAAAGTTCTTTTGGAGTAGCGACCGTGGACGAGGTATGCACAGTAGAGGATACCGCAGCAGGGCCGTGGCAGTTAAAGCTTGTTCCACACTCTAACTCAGAGTCTGTGAGAGATTTGGTGTTGTTCATAAAGCTGGTTGCTACTGTGACAGAGTTGGGAGATTTGGGATTGCTTTGGTTTGAAAGAGCCGGTTCAGTAATGTGCCCTTGTCTACCACTGCTGCTAATACCGCTCACAACATCCTCTGCAGTGGAAACTACCTCTGAACTCAACCTCTCCTCTCCTTCTCTGCTGCCTCCACCATCATCACTGCTCCTCTGTGGGCCCTCTCTGCCCAGGGTTGAAGGGTCTTTGGCAGGGCTCAGCACTGAGGTAGGAAGGGGGACTCTGGGTAGAGAGGGCTGAAGAGGACGTTCTGACTCAGAGATCTGGAGGTGCTCCCTGTCCTCCTGACTTAGCATGGCCACCTTGTTGCGCCCTAAAGCTGTGGTTGTTAACTGGGTTGGCACGTTGCTAGTTTTTGGTTCTAGGAAGCTTAGGAGTGGGAGGTTACTGGGGCCTACAGGCTGCAAGATGGCACAGGTGTGCTGGAGCGAAAGCAACTGCTGTTCCTCCGGGGTAACCATGATACCATGCAGCTGTGAAACATGACCTCTAAAAGCATGCACGCGACTGAATGACAGACAACACAGAAAGCACACCAGGACAGGTTGTTCTTTGCCAAGCAGTGCCAGCTCTGCTCCAAAAGAACCCGTTCTGGCAGGAGCTCTATCTTTGGATTGGCAGGTCAGCGAAGCGCGAATATCACTAGACAGGTGGGACCAGTTCTTAGGGTGGAAGACATGGAAGCTTTTCAAAGTAGCGCTTTGGGAAGAAGAGTAATGGCAAGAGCTAACGAAAGATGGACGAGATGAGGATGGACCCCCATTACATGGCAGCTGACTTTGGCTCTCCAGGATACAAGCGGACCCATCAGCCTGGTAGATGATCTGGCATTCCACCTCATCAGTTTCATCACCCCCCTCATCATGTTCAAGTTCGCCTTTTATATCTCCTCTTCGCTCGAAAAAGTCACCCACCCGACAAGCATCAACCTGTTTTTTAGCGATCCCCTCTTCCTCTTCGTGTCCATCTCCAAAAGCTCTCCTTTCTTCCTGGCTTCGCCCCTTCGCTCCTTTCGTCCACTCGGGTTCACCCTGGCTGGGTGGGCTGGCTGATTTCAGAAGAGGGGTGTTCTCTCTCTGTAGGAGCAGTAGCATGGAGGATGGTGGGCTGCAGATCCCTGGAGGCTGGTTTACACAAGGGCCAGAGGCTCCGTCATCTGAGACAGAGTCACAGCACTCCATCCTTCCAGTTACTGGACATTCTCATCCCAGCCAGACCTATACAGAGAGAAAGAGAAGGGGAGATTCTTGAGTTACAGGAACAGTTTTTAGTAATGACTCCAAACTAACATTTATGTGAGGACCACTTTAGATGTAAACATGCTACACACAAAATATGTCATTTTAACTAAAGCTAATGTGTAAAATCAGGCGGCTTCCTAAAACAGAAAACGTGACACAAATACTGTATACGGACAGAGAGAGAAAGAGAGAGAGAGAGAGCATACCAGTGATCAAGGAGATAAAAAACACTATATTGCAATCAATAGCTCTTTGCAAATCTGCATCGCTGAAAGCTGAATATTGCATGAGGAAAGTTTCTTGGAATTGCTCGAATCTCTTCACCTAGTACCTCTGCCTGTCAATTCCCTTACATCTGCCACCTTCAGTAAGTTGTCTAACACAGTAAAGGGGTTCATCTTTAAAAGAAATTTGAATTCTTAAGATTCCCTTTTTGTCCTCCAGAGGGATCCGTAAGGGATTTTATGTGAAACCTTAAAAATAAGCGTAGTACCCTTAATTATCCAAATGTACCCTTTAAAGGGGACCTATTATGCAAAAAGTATTTTTGGACACTCACATGGCTCTCCAGTATATGTGTATGTGAGAAAAACATGCAGTTTAAAAAAAAATCCTTTTTCTGTTTTTGTATTGCCCAAGGCTTAAACAAACCGGTTATTGTGACCTCATATAAGAAAAACCCCTCCCTCTTTTTAGCTTATTTAAATAGACATTGAAACAGTTCATTTGTAGGAGGAGGAACAAAATAAAGTCAGCATTAACACACACACGCACACAAACACACACATTTTGTGGAAGCTCTGAGACCTGTGTGAACTTGTAAAGAAAAAATAGTAAAATATGAGACCTTTAAAGAAGCCTTTTGTTTACATTAACCGGATTTGAATGTTGTAGCAACCATAATTACAGTCATTAGGACATTCTTACAAACCAGAGTTTTATAAAGCTTCTGCGAAAGTTCGTAAAGGTTTCTGGGTATGATATTTTTTAAAAAAAAGGAGCTCGAACCCTCTTTAATGATTCTTCACAGAACTTTTACGGACAACCGAAGAAATTTTCTTGAACTGTATGCTGGAACAGACAGGCTGTACAGTGAAAGTTAACGCACACGTTGATGTAGCAGGGTGCTGCGGGTACTTTATTAATGTGTGTGTTCATTTATGTGTATATACACACACACACACACACACACACACACACACACAAACGTAAGGGTAATTGCTCAACCCTGCAGTAAAACAGCAGATTGTGCTGAGATTCAGAGGGTTATATTGAGCTCCTTCTGATCCTGGCTGCTGGAGAGGGTTAAAGTGCTTATAGGAAAATCAATAGTTTAAATGCTAAGCAACTTACTGGAAGCGGGAGCAGGATGCTAGCACTGTGCTACGGATGTTTTAGCCGACTGAAGCTCAATCCATTTCTCGATAAAGTGGCTTCACGAGGCAAAACATGCAGTTTCCCAATAGCGAAGCAGAACGCACGCCACGCGGATATTAATCATGAGCGATGCGAATGTCAATGATTCTCTCCGTATGCATGAGAAGCAGTACTGATTTGCGAACAGACATGTTCATAATCCTGAGTCTCTCACTCTCTTGGTCATAACGACCGAATGTGACGCATGCACGGGCATGAAACGATCGTACGGCGGTTGTATTTGTTTAACGCGAACAATATAGGCAGAAGTACAAATCCTGCTGCCATGTCATGTTTCAGAAATTAGCTACAATCAATATTAATACCTGTAGCAGCCAGTGTATACTCAAGTGTTAGTAACCCCTATGCCCCCCCCAAACCCCCCCCCCCCCCCTCTCATTTGTTTGGACAGCTGCCCCTCTGCTTCACGCTTGCCTTTGATCTCTGATTTAATGCACCATTTCCATTAGAAACACTAAGTCCATTCAGGAGGCAAAAGAGACTTCAAAAAAAGTGAAAGAGACCAGAGAGAGAGAGAGAGAGAGAGAGAGAGAGAGAGAGAGAGAAAGAGAGAGAGAGAGAGAGAATACCTGCTACTATAATGAAAAAAAAAGCTTTTACACTATTTGTAAGAACAAAAAGATTGTAGATTTGCAATTCTAGATTTTAGACATTAAAGGGCCAAACAAAGGACGAGACCTGAAAATGGAAAGCTGCTGTGTTTCTTGGAAGACACGCACAAAAAAGAAAATGAAATGAACACTGAGGGTCAAAAGGACTGAAACGGGAAATGAGAGCATGAGGATCAGGAGAGACTCTCGGTCTCCTAAAGCTGTCCTGTTCTAGTTACTTCACTCCTTTCTTTCTAAGTTCTAGTTCGGGAATCAGATCGTTATAAAAGAAAGAAAAAAGTTCCTGAAAATTGCAAATATGATGAGAAAAAAAAAAATGGCGCCGAACCCAAATCTTTGCATTGAATATAGTTTTATAGCATTTTCTAAAACTCATAAATAAATGAAGTAGAAGACGACAAGGAAAGACAACTTTGGAGTGATTTCAGAGGGAATGCTTGTTGTTTTTGGACATTTTTCTATTATTGTATTGGCCAAGTGAAATACAGCCTTATTACTCACTTCAACTAGCTACTATAGCGTTGCTTTAATAAGCGCATCAAGCAAGGTTAACAAAACGCCAATGCAAAAAAACTTTAGTGTGAGTTATAGCTCACTATATAAGATCCTATATACAATAACAGCTATATGAATACAGTCTATACTTAGCTATCAGCTCTTTCATTTTGTAAAAGTTGCTCCTGGCTCGAGCTTCCACGCTTTGTGAAGTTTACTTAAACAACTCATGATGTCAAATGAACCGTCAACGGCTTGAGCTCTTTAATTGGATCCACTGAAATGAAGGAACTTTTTCCACAATGTCTTTTACTCCTCTAGTGTCAGACTGTGTAACGTTTCCTGAAAGCTCCGAGAGGTTTTGTCTCGTTATCAAGGAAACAATCTTTGTGCATGGTATTAACTACACCACACCACACCACCGCATGTCCCCCAGTATAGTAACATGTTACACAACATAACACACGGTTCTGGTATAACAAACCCATTGACTTAATAATTCACAAAGCCGTTACTAGTGCGCTGATATAGAATATTATAGAATAGCAGGGTGACGTGATGTAGCGCGACTGGATAAAGCGGAATGAAGAATTTTACATTATATTTTACTCCTGTTATTCCTTACTACAAGTCAACATCACTTTCTTGACAAGGTCACAAAAAAATCTATTTTTAATGTGTTTATCATTAATGGCTTATTATTAATAGTTAATATGCGTAGGAACAATAATGTATCAGAATCTTGTCTTGTAGCTAAAACTATTGTTAAAGCTGCTGTTGTAGAAAATGACCCCTTTCTGACCAATCAGAATTAAAAACTCAGCGACAGCATAAAATGGTATAATCGGAAAACACAGTGAGAAAAATCTATTTAGTTAAGTGTTTAAGTGTAAGTGTAGTTAAGCGATTTTTTGCTTTTGAGGAGGCAAATCGTCTATGATCCTGCAGGTGGTGCGCTCTAAACTACTCGCACGTTGTCGAGCAGCACAGCATCCTAATTCAGCACAAATTAATTATGTGATTTAAGTTTGTTAGACACTGTCTAGACATTTCTTGGAATATCTTGAAATAGATTCAGTTGCTTATCACAAATTTTTTTTTTTTTTGTGACAGATTTTTTTTTTTCCATTTGATTTTAATTTATATCTATTTGCACTTGAGATGGAGAAACGTCATTGTTCCTGTACAATCCTACAGGTGGCGCTCTAAACTACACTGACATTGGCAGGCAAAAAAAGATCATGTTTTTGTCCGAAAAAGCGAAGTTTATTTCTACTGATAATGAAGAACATACCTGAGATACCTGCTACTTGGTAAAAATGTAGGTTTTTAAGTTTTATTTGATTGAAGTTACATTTTATACTTCAATGCCTTTGAAGTTATTTTGTATTGTTCAAATACATAAAGCTTTAAAGTTATAACTTGACTCTTTTTTATCATGGTTAACGGTTTTGGAAAAAAAAACAAAAAATCAACATTTATGAAACTGTGCTACTTAAATAATCGCAATACAAAAAGAATTGGCACCCGGGTATCGTGATAGTATCGTATCGTGTGGTCATATGATTTATTCATGTGTTTAAGGAAGGAAAAACATGACCGCATCGATTTACGTGTACCGTCTCTGTCTCTGTGCACCCGGACTAACAGGCTGTCTTTATGTTTTAACCTGCACCGAGGAGTGCGATCAGCAGGCATGTTGTCATAAAGTTGATTGAACACTAATCAGTCCACAAAGCTCAGAGCCATAAATCAGAATATACACATCAGCTCTTTATCATTAGACCATGAGCAATTCCGTGTTTCTATAAAGTCCAAGGATTTGCAGATTTTTTTTATTTCGAATCGAATGAATCCTAAGAAATCAGTAAACAATAAATAAACTGATCATGTTTTGGCATTCAGATACAAATCTTTTGCAGTGGATTTAGCGTACAGTGTCAGACCCTCATGCTGTGCGTCCGTACGGTTGGTTTTTGTGTGTGCATGCGTGTGGATGTGTGTGAGCGATTTTATTGCTCCGTCTTGTCATCAGTAAATGAAATGGATAGAAAATGGGATTCGGGTCAAGTGACGTGACTTGGCGTGTCAATAGCGTTCCACCCTTTGGCTCGGAACAGCTCCGGCGGCGTGCTCCCGGTCCTGCCGTGCTGCCGTCCTTTCGGATGCGAGGCGTCCGGTTTGCTCGCCGCTATTAAGGCGCGTCCGTATTTCGTATTTCACAGCTGATATATGTTTTGCATCATGATCGCTTTCGTCTTTCCTTCACTCTGCTCTGGGTTTGATTTGTAGCTCGAGACAGAGGCGGAGGGAGCGCTGCTGAGAGGTGCTTTAAGCGTTCTCCAGCGGGGAAAAAAAAAAAAAAAAAAGCTCTGTTGTGTTTTTTTAAAAGCCAGCAGCTTTCTGAGCTCGCAGCTCTTCAGGGCTGGATGTTTTCTCCGCTTATCCGCTCCTGTGATCGTCTGTAATCTCGCAGCTTCTACAATATTGCTGCTCGACTGTGCATTCAGGCTTAATAACCGTGTACTCGCATGTGGATTGCGCTCGGGTCGCTTCTTTGGTCCTCGTGTTCAGACATGACAGGCTCTCGACACAAACGCTAGATTTACAGTAAACACCAGACCTTTGTTACGACTGCTTGGGCAAGAAATAATGACGTACATTTTGGAAGAAAAAAAAAACGTAAAAAAAAAAAAGGAACAGGTCGGGTTGCACAGATTAGGCAGGTTCACTGTTAAAGCTTAAAATTCTTCACCTCTCATCCTTTAATCACATGAGGATTCCAAAGAAATGACCATTTCTAGCTTCTTATGCATAAATATTATACATTTAGCATGAAAAACATTTTGTGAATACATTTACAGAATAAACATGTCACTCCGGTCCGCATGAAAGATTTTTAATAATTTAAACAAATATATTTTCCTTATTAAACTATTAACCTGGAATAAAGCTATAAACCAACAAACAAACATTCCAGCATTTTAATTTTCAATATATTACCGTGACATACTCCTGCGATCTACAGTATAATAAACAGTTTAGATTTAAACAAGGATTATTTAATATACAGTATAAGACACTAACCCACATGATTAACTGTACTTACTGAAGAATTCAGAAAACTTAATGCTATTTTCAGGGTTTATTATTAGGTTACAATCTCAGCCGCACATGATTTAAATCCAATATTAAAGTGTTATTTATAAGTGTGTGTGTGTGTGTGTGTGTGTGTGTTTCATGTGCACTTTAGCCCCTCGAAGACTCATCTTTAAAATTCTCCCTCGCTCCAGCAGTCCTGACCCTTGTTTGACTCAAGCTCCTGCTTCTGTGATAAGCTTCGAATTCTATTTAAACCTCACAGAGCCACAGCTAACACACACGCACACACACACACACACACACACACCCCACAACCACACACTCTTTCTTCGCCGCGCTTTTATTCCGACAGCACAGTGTGACTCAATATTTGCCGAGGAATCTGATGAGAATTGAGAGACTCAATCAGTGAAACGTTTCTGTTATGCGTCTGTCTTTATTAAACGTGTGTAGACAGCGTGCGGTGTAATGTAACACACACACGCGCGCGCGCGCAGGCACGCACACACACAGTGGGACGCAGGCTCAGAAGCGGGGCCCCATGGACTGTGTGTGGTGTGACAACAGAGCGATGGGGAGAGAGAGAGAGAATCAGTGTGTGTGTGTGTGTGTGTGTGTGTGTGTGTGTGTGTGTGCTTGCACACTAACCGCAGCCATTGTTATGATAAGCAGAGAAAGCGGTGGTGTACGCATGCGCGCTCACACACACACACACACACACACACACACACACACACACACACACACACACTCTCCACGAACTCAATAACGACTGAGCTGTTACACACACTTCCAAGTGCACTTCCATCTGAACACACTGCTCAGGAGTAAAATACGCTTAGAGTGTGAACATCAGGGAGGTGCACAATGAGATCTGCAACAGCAAAAACACACACACACACACACACACACACACACAGTAAAGTGTTTTTTTTGTTGTTGTTGTTTTCTTATGAAACTCATTTTTATTAAGACCTTTGAAACCCATCCTGATTTTATTATTATTATTATTATTATTATTGAAAAAAAAGTCTTATAATAATAATTTATGGAGATGGCTATATTAATTACACAGTGCTATAATATTTATTATTTCATAAAAATATCTAAGTATCATTCATGAAGCTATATTAAAGAGAGAGGGACAGATTATAATACTTATATTCTTATATTATTTACAGCGTGTTAGGTCCTACATGCTACATGGATTATTGCATTATATTTAGTTATAATAATAATAATAATAATATAATATGCATTTAAATATTATAGTAGTAATTACATTGTTATATATATTTTTTAAATATATTTTTTGAAAATCACCAAAAAAAAAAATCACGTTGAGATCTATTCCTGGAGCTACACCACTCCGTAAAACAATCTCAGGTAGGGTGTGTGACCACGGGAGCGTCCTGGTACGAGCGTCGAAACTCAAAAAAAGGTTGCACTTTTGCACGATCGAAAATGAACGCGTTGTTTTATTTTTCTATCCACTGTAACATTCCATACAGTACAAATAATGTTACACGGTTCATCCAGCAGCATTATCTTGAACATGTGGGAAGGTATGAACTACCATCTTTAACTTTTATCATCTCTGTGGGAATGCGAACGGTGGCACACGGGAACATGGGCACCCCGCTGAGGCGTCATCCGATCTCAGACACGACAATGACACGTAGAGGTGTGGGACAAATGAATGAACAAAAAAAAAAAAAAAAAAGAACATGTTTGATCAGCAGAGGTGTTAGATCAGCAGGCTTCACCACAGCGTCTGTTAGAAGGAACACCGCTCCTGAGGATGGTGGTGGTGGTGGTGGAGTCTGTGGTTGTGAAGGCCACATTGTTATGATCTGCATAACTTTCACCCTTATTAAACCACTCCTGTGAACCCGTGACCAAACCATGACGAATAAGTAAGTAAGTAAGTAAATACATAAATAAGAAGGTAACAGTGTTTTCCTCTTGCGTCAGTATGCATCTATAAATATTTGACTTTATAAAGATCCCAAATATACTACTGTTTACTACAGATGTGGGACAAAAATTGATTCAGTGATGAACCAGGATGAATTTTAAATGTACCGGTATATATGTTTGATTTTGAGGCGGTATTATGTTGCCATGCCTCTACCATCCTGCAGGTGGTGCACTCTAAACTATTCGCACAGCATTGCATTGTGTATAGTAGGTGCAAATTATTTGTTTGGAAAAACAAAAAACAAATGTGTTTAAAAGTTTATTTAGAATTGTAATAAAATATCGCATTGCGATATTTATAAAATCGTGAATCACATCGGCAGATCAAATCGTCGGTATCGTATTGTATCGGCCGCTACCTGACGATTTCCGTTCCCCCTGTTTATACACTACACAAACACTGTCAGTTCTCAAGTCAAACACTAACAGGACAGGTTAGCACAGCGGTACAGGGAATGATAATTATAGCCGTGTTACATGTTTTGACGTCTTTCAAATATTTCAACTATGCGCTCACATGTGCTTGGTTGAGTCGAAAAACAAAGCAACAATTATTCATGAATGTTCTACATCGGCGGAAAAGCATTAGATTAATAAAGCCTGTTATTATCAGGGAATTCAAGCCACTAGTCAAGTCAAAGAGGTATTTTTGTTATTCCCATCATCAGAGACCCAGGAATGAAATGTGCAGCAGTTCCCATAGAATCATGTTTCATCAAGAACAAACTGTCTGCAAATATAATATATATATATATATATATATATATATATATATATATATATATATATATATATACACACACTTCTCTCCATTTCCTATGCCCACATGCCCAAGCATTAAAATACTAATAATTGTAGAAACCAAAATAGAGCGGTTTAGGAGTAGTATGCTAAATAAATGCAAATAACATGTGTTGAACTGTAACCGTACTTGTTAACATTTTGCCTTTTAAAAAACATGTCAAGTAAGAGCGTGTGCACTTTTAAGGTTCTGATAAGAAACCCAGGTTCTACAGTACCAATCAAAGATCATCAGTAAGATAACCAAAGTGTGTATAATGCTGTACTGCACAATGTCTGATATTTGTACGATTTCTTAGTTAATATGACTTTTTTACGATATTTACTTTAACACAACAAATACCCGGCTAAGGTTGGAAAAATATGACTTTTACATTTCAAACTTGGACATCAACCATAAATTAGCACAACAACAAAAAAAAAAACGACAGCGAAACCTGCACAGTAACAGACACGGTGTGTGTAATAACAGTTTCTGGTTTCTTTAAACCGAGACGACAGGCAGCCAGGAGAACGTGATATTAAACAGAAATATGTCTCAGTCTTGTGCTTTTCTGACTCAGGATGTGAGTAAGACTTGATGATATGTGATATGATGATTTTTTAAAAATTATTATTACTGGTCCAGCAAACACCCAAACACCAGGGATTTACAAACACACACACACATGCAATTTCCATCTTGCTATGCCTGCAGTATCTCCTGCTGTCATCTTCTCACTCTCGCCTTCTTTCTACTACTTATCTGCCTTTTTTTTCCACTATTCTTTCTCCAACACCGTGACCTCTGACTTGTGAGTCTGGACTCTTTGACCCTGAGTACCCCCTCCCTCCCTCCCTCCATTCCTTTCTCCACCATGATGTGATGATCGTGGAATGACCCAATATGTGTGTGTGTGTGAGTGTAAAAAAAAAATCCACATCACCATTCCCTTCCTCATACACAGGAACCTTCCTATGCTCTCCATACTTTTTTTGGGAAACACTGCTTTTTGCTTGTTTTGTGCTGTGATATGATATATGATAATAAGAGCTACAGTCGGTGGAATAAACTCTGTGCTTTCGGATCAAACAGGGTTCAAACAGTGAGTGGCTACATTTGTTTGAAGTTTTGTTTTGTTTTGTTTTTTTAAACAAGATGAAACAAGATTGGTTATGGATACAAAGATTCAACGGTTTGAAAATGTGAAAGTTTGAACAGCGTGCATCAGAAGTCCTGGATTTGAGATCAGCCCTCTTTGGATGTTTCACTTCAGATCTGGATTTTATTCATTATTATTATTATTATTATTATTGTGTCTTTATATGTATATATTTTGATGTGTGTCTGTGATCTGATCTTTTCGGCATCGGACACCATTTTAATGGGAAGAACTGCATGCTGTTGTTGTTGTCGCTTGGGTGTTAGCTACAACACACCGCCCATGTTTGCGCACACACACACACACACACACAAAAAGATAAGCACTCAGGATGTGAGTTCAGGTTTCTACATGTTTTCTGAGCAAGGACGTCTGAGCAACAAGGTAACAACACCAGCAACAAACGAACTAAGCGAGTAAATAACTGACTGACTGAGTAACCGAGTAACTCCGCGAAATAAAACAAACATACAAACAAGGCAAAAAACACTACCGCTAAACCTTAACAACCTTACATTACAGCTCTAAACAGGGCAAGAAAGTCAAGGCTAGGAGAAAAAAAACCCAAGCGGAAAGCACAACCCTTACTGTAAAGCCCATTCAACAGGAAACAAACTTACATTCTGTGCGGGGTTTTTATTTTTTGCGTTTTCCCGACGTCCGCGTTCCTCAGGCTCCGTGCACGCGCCGCGTTCATACATCCCACTCGCGTACTTCCATTTGGTCAGATAGCTTCTAGATTATTAGCAGTAGTGGTAACAAACAGTCAAAGAGGTATATATTTCTATTTATATCCCCGTCTTACGGTTTTCTTAAAGCCTTTTTTGAAGAACATAAAAAACAAACAAACAAACATAAAAAAAACGAGTATTTGGTTGTAACGCGGACGACTTGGCTTGTTCAGAGAGAGAGAGAGAGAGAGAGAGAGGGGAAGAGGAGAAAGCGGTGCTGGACGACAGCGAAGAGAGAGGGGGGAAAAAAACCCGTTCAGTCTTTATTCCTGCTAATTAGTTTCCTGCAAAAAATGGCTGGAATTAGCCCAGTGCGCATGCGCACTATTACACAGGCACGGCGGGAAGGGCTAATTAGCTCCTCCTGGATCAATGAGATTGGATCCGGGGTGGGAGGGAGGGAGATGTGGAGGGGGGGGGGGGTAGAAGAAAGGGAGGGGGGGTTATGAGGGGGGGGAGTGATGGAATTAGGCAAGGATATCGTCTAAATATTTTGTTTTGCAAAACAAACATGCACATAGAGAATGTTAGACACCGTTTTAGTCACTTGTTATATATGCGTTAAAGATTTGATACAGGGTGTTATTACAGGCACAGTGCTTAGTTAAGTAACTAACTAACTAACCTGGTCTAAATCTGGATCACATTCTCCATTTTATTTGGGGGAAATGCCTTCATATCATAATCAATATTTTTAATGCCGTTCTATTAAAGCAGGTGAATAGAAACAATGTTTCCGTTCACCTCGCCTTGTCTTTTGCATTTCATCTTTATGCATTTCTTATATTTTATATATATTTTTCCGGTTATTTTCTCCAAAAGGCGGAATTATTCATCTCTTACTCATACTAAGCTCATCATGTCAATCCAACTGGACTCAATAATATACATAATGGTTTATAGTATATAGTTATAAACCATTATACGTATGGGCAAAATTTAAATTAACATATGTCGTATTTTGTTGTATAGACTAAAATAAAATTAATAATAACTAACATTAATAAATAATGATTTTTAGACAATAATAGGCTATAATATCTGTGATGTCACTAATACGAAAATAACAAGTGTGAATTGTGATTCATCTGGTAATTTAAATTAAGTTATAACCTAAGTATAACAAAAATAAATATTGTAGAGTATATTTTCGCTGTTATTATGCGACGTATGGAGGATGTGTGTAATGGATAATATGGTTTCATGTTTTTAAAAATGTTTTATGTATTAGAACCATGTTCTGTACAATTATTAATAAGGATAAATATATTGATTAATTGTTTACATTATAATATTACAGCAATTAAAATCGTATTTTTATTTGACGCATATTTATAGTACATATAGAAAATTGTCATGCTTATGTTTATTGTTATTGACCTTATGTCTTTATCTAGTATTTTTCCTATTATTATTATTATTATTATTATTATTATTATTAATGCACCTTGTTGTATTTCTCTCTAAATCTTCACACTGCTTGACTAAATGTCTTTTTTTGTTGTTGTTGTTGCGCATGCTGTATAGTCAATCAGTGGCACGCGTATCCTGTGAAATGTACTGATTAACCAGGATGAGAGAGAAATAAAGAGAGATGAAATTAATAACAGGGTTGATAGATGAACAGACAGAGTGGTTGTAGGCCTCCATGCCGAGTGCCCGTGTCCGTGTCCATGAGCTCCAGAGATCCACAACCTTCCCACCTGCGCAAAATGTTTTCCGCGTCTCACCATTTCATATTCAGCTTTTGACTTCTGTTGATTTTTTTTTCTATGACCCGGTTTTCCACTCGACCAGCTTTTGTCATGATAATTCCTTTGTGCTGAAGTGCTCCAGTGTCCGTCCTGCGGTCCTGCAGCCTAATTAATCTGACAATCTGTTACTTTTTTCCACCGCAAAGTCACCATGAGTTTTGCTTTTGATGGAACCGTGAATTCAGTGTATAATAGGTGAAGGATAAAGGTTAAGAGAAAGAAAGAGGTTTTATTCAACCTAAATCCTATATTCTGATTCTGTACACCTGGTTTTGTCGTGTGTGTTTTTCCCACCTAAACTGATTTCCAATGTCACTTATAAATTCCATCCCCAGAACCTTTTTCCTATTATTAAAATACGCATGGCTCGTTTTTACGCATTTCTTTATTAAACCATGTCCTTTTTTTCCCACTTGTTTTATATTTAAAAACATTTGATCTTTCATGGTTAATATTTGATTCAGCCAAAATGATTTAGGGACCAAACTCAACATGCAACATAATTTTAATATTATTCCCAAGTATACATTTTGTTCTAATTTTATCCAATCTTATGTCGTTTTTGTTATTTCTAACGTGTATCACCTAAATGTTTGGTGCTGCTTTATTATATTAATATTTTAACATGGAAACATTACATGTGTAATTATATTATCTTATATATGTTGTTATATAGCCTTCACCGCATTGGTGTTTATTATACACTTATTATAGTGCTTTGCTTAGAGATTGAGAGAGAAAGCATTTCTGTTCTGCAGACAGTTTTGTAGCCGACCATTCTAGTAAATTTACACATCTCTAGTCAGATGGTTAGTAAAAATGTAGCCCTTGTCACTTGTTTAACCACAAGGCCCTGGCCACTATAATCTATAGTGTCCTAGACCAATCCACCCTGCACAGGGTCAGCTACTCTTCCCTCGTGTTATCATTTAGTTTTAACACCTTTAACACATTTAACACTAAAATAATGATGATCCGAGTGTGAAACATACATTTGGTCGTTTTTGGTCACCTTCCTTCCTTTCACTACAGTACAGTCATATTGAACTTAGCAGGTCAAGTGTTTATATAGCGCCCTCTGCTGTTCAGTAAAAACACTGCAGGAATTATATTCATGCAGACATAACGGGAGGCTGTGATCAAACCAATCATTTTAACTGCAGTTATATTAATTTATTTGTTTTGTTTGCTTGGTTTGCTTGCTCTATCTCAGGAAAGAATGCGTTTTATTTTAAATGCTCGTATTATATATAGCATGATCAAACTATTGGTTTATATGCTGAACAAGATTATTCCACAGTTAGTAGACAGAATATTGTTTAAGATTGGGTTAGACTATTGGGCATACAGCTGTTAATTGTGAGTTAGGTATATCTATATGGATATATATTTGTTCTAAATTGTTTTAGGATGTTTTTTTTCTGAATTTTTCTTCATTTTGAAGATGTATTAAAGGAGGGTTTAAAAGTGTACTAAAATGGTAATTTAGCCAAGGATTTACAACATGTGAACACAAGATGATATACTATAAAATGCTCAAAACTGGATCGTCGGTGAAATCACAGAACCGAAATTTTGTTCATGTTGTTCTGTAACCCATTTTGTTTTAAAGGGGCAGACAGGGAAGCTGCCCCAAGACACACACTCCTAAAACCCAGTAAAATATTTCTATATTCTTATAGAAGGCATGCACCCTGTATGTAGGCTGTATGTCGTTTGTTATTTAACAGCATTGCTTCGCGAGTCGTGTGCGTCAAAACAAAAACCTGTTGTTGTAAAACTGTTTAATGCACTTCAATTTTTTTTTTTTACAACATTTGTTCCTTAAATTCTTTTTTATATTTTTGGTATATACTGTATGTGGTCATACTATTTGCGCGTTTACGCGTCAGAGCGCTTCCATACGCATGGTGAAACTCACGGGGTTTTTTTCACCACAAATGTGGAATGCATTTGACGACGTGAAATTCAGGGAAGGAGTGAAGCTTATTTGTTGATGCACCTTTTTTTTTAAAGGTGATCTTAAGAACTACTTTCTTAGACCAAGATCATCCATAAGGAAACAGAAAGTCAGTAACTTCTCGTTGATTTTGGATGTTGAATTTTTTATTTCTTTTTTGAAAGATCAGAAATTATATTAATTATGTCGTCCTTTGTATGATTATTACACACTCATGCACACAACTGGCAGCGTAATTCCTTTTTGTTAAAAACAATTATGGTTTAAATGTAATGATTTAAGCCTTTAATGGTAAACCACAATATACCCACATTTACTAATGAAAATAGGTTTAATATTCATAGTGTAAAGGACATCTGGAGACACGAAGGAAGCAGCATCATGCCTGTATAGGTGCAGATTTGAGGGGAATAAAGCTCATGATGAGTTTATTCAGATTATCTGGGGGAAAATAGATTTTGATCCCAGTGCGAGCATCATTCACTTTTTGGATGGAAAAAAAATGTGTAAACATTTGCATGTGTGTGTGTGTGTGTGTGTATGTGTGTGTGTGTGTGTGTGTGTGTGTGTGTGTGTGTGTGTGTTGTTGATTGGCCTGATGCCACGTCTGTTTTTGCCTTAGGGCTGTGATCCAATGATCTTTCTCACAGATTTATGTAATTCGAGGTAATTGATCTTATATGTGTGCAGTGTTTTTTTTCTCTCTCTCTCTCTTTCTCTCTCTCTCCCCCTTCAAATGTTTAAAATGTTATTTCATATAGATGTTATAAACGCAACACATCAGTGCACACATCCACATTCGCGCGTAAAAGTTCTTAGTCTGATAGATTCAGCATGTATACAGGTTTATTAGTATATATTGTACATAGAAAATGCAAAAAAAAAAATTTATTTTGAATAATACTGCAGATATGCATGAAATCATTCAGCACTGGGCTAAACATTTAAGCACAATCTTAGTCTTAATCTACATGTTCATTTGTATTGACCAATTTTGCACAACGATGATTTCTGCAACCCAAAACATGCGTTTGTGCACAAAACGTTTTTTTTTTTTTTAAAGAAAAAAAAAACAGATCTGTGTCTGGAAAAAAATGGACAGCGCAATAAAGACTAAGACATGCTATATAAATATGAATTAGATCATTCAGACAGACTCTCCTCCTCCAATGACCTTCACTGACCCGCAAATCCGACAGAACAGCTATCAGACTTCATTCCTTTTCTTTCCTAAAATCTTTTATTCTAAGCAGGTTTTATTCGGCTGTAAATATTGCTGATGTTTAGAGATGAACACGCACTCACACATTCAAACACTGAGTCTGAAACAAGGTTTAAAGGTCAGTTTTGGTAGAAAAGCTCCTGAACAGAGACGGGTGTGTAGCACATGGGGGAGGGTTTAGGGGTTTAAAGGGTCAAGGGCATTTCAGAAATGTTTTTAAATATTTTTATTGTTCTTGTTTGTTGTAATTTAGTCCGGTTTGTACTGTATTATTATTATTATTATTATTATTATTATTATTATTATTATTATTATTATTATAGTAAAGAGATATTGTAACATGGTACTACTGATTAGTATTCATTCATATTCATATTATAAATTTGTAAAAAAAAAAAATCACTATTTACAGCATAAATCTGAACATTTATGAAATATTTTACGATTTCCACCCTATAAAACAACAGTTCATGGATTTATTTCCTGTGGATGATGTTAAATTTCCTCTAGTAACCCTGATCATGATTTTTTTCCCCTATGGCCACTGGTTTAAAGGATTTCTTCATGGTGACGTCATAAAAGACAAACTGGCGAGCAAGGAAAAAACTGAGAATACTTTTAGGAAAACAAAAATGCCTGAAGATCTATAAATCGAAATTTTCATTTGAAATAAATATATACACACACATATATACAGTATATATACGCCATGCTTGTTTTTATAACATGGTGTGCACTTGATCAAACCTCTTATTTACATTACCTTTCTCGTTGTTACCTTTATTTTCTGCATGACATATGAAATTTGAAATCATTTCATGATCAGGAAGAAAAATGTTAATGCAAATGAAAAAAACAACAACAACAACAACAACAACAACAACACCATGTCTTTATACAGTAGGTGTATAATGAAACTTTTGGTTATTTATACAGCCTGCATTATATATATATATATATATATATATATATATATATATATATATATATATATATATATATATATATTATATTATTTATATTATAAATATAAATTATTTATATTATTTATATTATAAATAATAATAATTATTATATAATTGTATTTCATTTTTTTGCAAAAAAAAAAAAAAGTGACAACCGAACAGCATTGTGGTGTGAATTTATTTTGACATTTTAATTGGTAGACAGCATGAGTTTAATCCTTATCTATGCTGTAATTTATCGGATATTTTTCAAAAATATTCTTGTGAACATTTTTGAAAATAATATCTGAACCCTGTGTATATAGAGAGAATTACAGAGACGCGTTAAATCAGCACACTTACCGCTGTGAGAGATGCTCATCCATGTGTGTGTGTGTGTGTGTGCGCGCGTGTGTGTTTATGTGTGTACCGCAGGGACTCGTACATGGTGAATAGGGTTCAAAGCCACTCAAAGCCAAAGTGTGCGCGCGCGCGTGCGTGCGCGTGTCGCGCGTCTGTCCCACTGCCAAGCTCCATTTGATTTCAATGTGAATGTGTTGTTTACAATGGGTCTGCTCATGAGCACGAATAAAACCTCTCCTGCTCTCATTACACCCCGATCTGCTCATGCAGCCTGCTGGAGTTAACCTTTGTGTGGTTTAACTCTGTTAATTATGTTAATGACGCATTCAGTGTGTTAATTACACACTTATGCTGTTAATTAGACACTTACCCTGAGAGGCACCGAGGCTTCTGGTGTGTAGCCAAACAACTGAATAATAATCTACTTATGTGGTGTTATGTACAATTATTGGCAAAGGACTTCATGGATTAAACAATACACAAGGTAAACTACAACAACAACAACAACAACAACAACAACAACAACAACAACAATAATAATAATAAGCTCTCAATATGAAATAATAAATATAAGAAGACCCAATTAACACATTAAAGCCTGTAAAAATGTTAGAATTAAGGCTTCTCTGTGGGGTTAATACATGGTTCTAGGATTAAAAGCTCTTCCACGTTTTACTGTTTAATCCAAAAAAAAAACCTACACTTTTACAAACATGTAAACAAAATAGTTTGCATTATTATTATTATTATTACTATAGGTATTATATTTATTTATTCATTTGGCCCTTATCCAGAGCAACTTACATTTATCTCATTATACATCTGAGTAGTTTAGGGTTAAGGGCCTTGCTCAAGGGTCCAACAGGGGCAATTTGGTGGTGGTGCTGGGGTTTGAACCTGGGACCTTTTAATCAGTAGTCCACCTTATCCATTGAGCTACTCCTGCCTATTATAAGTATTATTGTTGCTGTTATTATTAGTAGTAGTATTAACAACAACAATAATAATAATAATAATTCTTACAGAGTATCTGAGTGTTTTTAAGATTATTCCATATTTGATATTTATGACACTGTTTAACAGTCTGTCAGGACTTTTTTTTTTACTCTCTCAAATACAGAGTTTATCATTCATTAATCTGTCTCTCTCTAAGCATTTTGCATGGCAGAGCATTAATGCAGGATTAAACACCGGATGAATCAGCTCTCCTGACAGCCTCTGAACCTGGGGCTTTGGTTATGGACAGAAACGTTCACACACCGAGCAGTGGTGCTTCAGAGCCGCGAATAACGGTGCAGTCAGCCCACGTGACTAGATGGACGCGCGTGTGTGCCTGTATGTGTGTGTGTGTGTGTGTGTGTGTGTGTGCTGGTTCGCCTGAGGCGAGTCTATAGGGGGGACCAAGACCAACACACACACACACACACACACACACACAACAAAGGCCAAGTTCATGGCCTCAAAACTACAATGTATCTGATTACCCTACCAGACCCGCCCCCCTCCCCCCCCCATGTCATCATCATCATCATCATCATCATCATCTCTCTCTCTCTCTCTCCCTCACACACACACACACACACAATTTTCTAAATATTTTGAACGCAATCAGAATATAAAATAAATTTAACAATGATATCTACACCATATCTATTTTAAAAACAATATACAATTATTTCAGCAACTAATTGGGATTTATGAACATTTTTCAAACGAATCAGACCACAGATAAAAGTTTAAATGTATAAATATTTTAATACCACATTTATTGCTATACGTCATATTTTAATCTAAATAACATGATATGATATTAAGATTATATTAATCATTACCATACTGTACATCACATACTGTACTATTTTTCCTTTCCTGAGGTGTGTATAAATTTTTTTTGGCTGATTTTTTTCCCCCACCCGGATCCGATATATTATATTATACAGCCTTTATTCTAATGTGTGAGGATAATAAATCCTTCCCAGTTTAGTAAAAGGTGTAGGTTTATGTGTATATAAATGTCGCCATCTGCTGGCCAAAGATAAGCGATGCAGGGGAAAAATGCAGCATAAAAAAGGAGAATTTGGTAGAGCTGCTTTGCAGTGGTTACCATAGACACTAATTAAAATGTAATTTAGTTTGTCACATACACGACTATACACAGTATGGCATGCAAGGGAATGCAACTTATACAACTGTTCATGACCCTAAGAAAGAAAGGTAGGAGAATATAAAGAATGATTGTACTGCAATAGGAAAAATTGCTAAATAATTGTCAATTTAGGATAAATGTACAAAGTTTACAAAGTTACAATAAAAATAAAATAGAATTAAATAGAATTAAAACATGAAAATATAAAATATAGTATTCATTAAACATGACGTGCAGGCATGGTGACACCTCCAGGGTTCGGGTTTGATTCCCGCCTCGGGTCTCCGCGTGCATGGAGTTTGCATGTAGCGCTGCTTCGATTCTGCAATCTGATTGGCTGAGCTGCATTTTGAAATGGTAACCGCATTCATGTGGATGTTACTTTGGCACATACCACAACACACAACAAAAAATGTTCAGGAATGGTTTGAGGAGCACGACGGAATTCAAGACGTTGAAGTTTACAGAATCTAAATCAGACTAAATATCTCTGGGCAGTGCTGAACAAACAAGTCTAATCCATGGAGGCCCCACCTGACAACGTGCATGATTTCAGGGATCGGATGCTGCTTACATCTGGATACCAGATAACATGGCACGGACATGATTAGCCTGTGAGAGGCTAATGAGGCGTTATTTAAAACCAGGTTGCTTTGATAGCAGCCTTCAGTTTGTCTGTATTGTTCGACCATGTGTTTCTCATCTTCCTCTTATAAAATATTCCAGAGATTTTCTATAGGGTTCAGGGCAGATGATATCACGATCAGTTATCCAGACAGGGGTGGTTTTGGCACTGTGGGCTGGGGAGAAATCAGCATCTGTATAAAGCTCGTCAGCAGACGGAAACGTGAAGTGTCCTAAAATCTTGATAGAGGCCGGTGTTGACTTTGGACTTAATAATACACAGTGGACCAACACCAGCAGATGACATGGCACCACACATCATCCCCGACTGAGGAAACACCATGCAACTTGGATTCTGTGACTCTCCTCTTTGGGAACTTGATTTCCAAATTAAATGCTAAATTGACTTAAAAATTTTTTTTTTAAATAAAGAGCACTTTGGATAAGTAAGTAAGCCTCTTCTAATGTTGTCTCGGGTTCAGGAGTGGCTTGATACTAGGAATGTAACAGTTGACTCCAGCCTCACTCCACTCTTTGTAAAGTTGTCCCAATGTCTTGAATCGGATTTGCTTGACAAGCTCCTTAAGACTGCAGTCATCCATGTTGCTGTGTGCACATTTTCCTACCACACTTTTGCATTCTAGGTCAACTTACAGACAAGACAGCTTATGTTAATTACTGGTTTAATTGGTACTCTGATAAGACTGGCCACTTTGTTAGGAACACCCCTCCATTACTGCAATCATCAAATCCGTCCACCGCGTGACAGATCCAGGACAAGAGCTTCAATTACTGTTTACATCGAACATCACATGGTGGAAAAAATGTGATCTCCTGGATTCTGGCACGGTCGTCAGGAGTTCAAACCCCAGCCCAGTCAACCTACCACAGCAACCCTGCACTCAGACTGCAGACTCAGAAACTCAGTTTTTATTTTTATAGACTGTCTGGGAATGTCTGGTGCTTCAGGGAGATCAGATGCTTTAATGGTTTAAATGACTGACAGGCTGTAATGTTGTTGGTAGTAAATGTAAACCAAGCCAAAAACGGAGGATTTGATTTGACTAAATAATAGTAATGATATAATGCACATTCAAATTAATTACATAGAAATAAAAGAACCCGTTGAGTCGACTTCTTTAAAGAGGTTGGAAAGGTTGCACTTATTCCACTGACCACAGGTTAGCTCTGTGAGGGGAAAATCTTCGTTGGAATTCACCTCAAGTCAATCTATATTCAGTCCACCACATCGGGTGACTCGTTTCTTTTAAGATCATCTAGAGGACAAGGCAGCTTTAATTAAATCTGGATAAAATCCAGAAAATATAAAGATGACAATTTTTCAGTTAGCACCATCTACAAACATTCATGAAGCTGAATGTCCAGGTATTTCCTCGCTGTAATGTTAGCACTGTAAAATGTATTCATTTTAGATTTATTTATCGATATTTAAACCTTGGACCCCAGCACTGGACAACAATTTTTATCTTCTCAAAAGGTGCCAATAATTATGAAGTTGGCCAAATACCGTGACCCCCATCTCTCGTTTCCATATGATTAGTGAACGCTAAATCCAAAAAAACTAAAAAAAAAAAAAAAAGACCATGAATAAGAAAAACTTAATATAGTCTTAAACTCAAGCTGTACAGACATAAAAAAAAAGAAAATCCACCTTTTTTTCCTCCATATTGCATGTCTGTAAATATAATCAGTCAGAGCTTTTTACAAGATGGTGTTGATCTGTGTATTAAGCAATTCTGAAGAAGAATCTACAGATAGTACAAAAAAAAAAAATAATGATTGGTTTTCGTTGTTTTTCCCAAAAAAAAACAAAAAAAAAGGCAGGGTTTCCAGCTTGGGTTCCCGAGTCTGTAGCTTCCTTCATTTTTTATTACTTCCATCACATTTTTATCCATTACACAATAAAGTCTTTCGGTCATTGCACTCTGTCTTACAGGTCCATCTGCCCAGGCTTGAGTAGAGAAGGAAAGAAAAAAAAAGAAAAAAAAAAAAACAGACTAAACAATAGAATCAGTTTAGACTAAAAAAGTTGTACTGTCGATATTTTAGATTATTTGAGAGGGCAAACAAACAAATCAACCCAAAAACAACCTCATCATACAATCATGACTTGTATTTACAATTCAGCGAGGACATTTACCTACAAAATATAGGCATGTACAGTCAGAAGACTTGATCCAAACCTACATTAAAAAAGGGACTAGCTTTATTATTTACAGAATACCATGTCCAAAAAATAATAATAATCAAAAAACACCTTTTTGCATTCGTTTCTATATAAAAAGAAGCCTTTAGCTGGTTATGAAAGAAAAGTAAAAAAAAAAAAAAAGCAATAAAAAGTGTGTCTCAGCAACCCAAGAGAAAGGAGGAAAGGAGTGTTTTACTGTTCATGAGCTGGGAAATACCAGGGCTGTACCGAAGGTGTGCAGTGAAAACTTCGGATTCAAGAGTCGGGTTCAGCGATGGTGCAGATGCCTGGCGTGACATTTATATAGAGGAGGATTTACTCCACCATGATACAGTATACAATCTGAACAACTTACAGTACTGAGCAAAGGAAAAACCTAGTAATTAATTTAAAAAAAAAGTAAAATTGTGACAGATTTATAAGAAATAGTTTGACAGAGCATCCTGCAGCAACCCCAGCGTCATCCTGAGCACTTCTGCTTCTTGTTGGTTTGCAAAACACGGAAAGTTTGTTTATGAAACGTGGTCGCTTTTTATAAATTGCTGCTTTCTTTTCTGGAATACGAATATTTCTGTGACTTTTTCATTTTTGTGCTGGAATACTGATTTTATTTTTTGAAAATCAGAAATGTTTTTTGACTCAATGTCAATAAGAAGTCCTAAAATAATAAACTTTTGCACAGTACAGTTGTGTCAGTTGATAGTTATTCCCACTTTTGCGATACTTTCCTTACGGCCCTTGTATATTCACTGTTAGAAATAACTTATCATATCATCATCATCATCATCATACAAATCAGCAGATTCTTATATACTGTATATGTATTCAGCTTTATTAAGGAAAGAATGTTATGCTTGTGTAAAAGCCTCTAAACTTCTTAGTCATGTACTTTTTTTTAACTAAATATTATATTATTGCACATGCTACTCCGTGTTTCCAGTGTTTTTACTCATTTATTTGAATACCTACAAATTCAATCATTCAAAATCCATAAAGATTTCCACTGAAAAATCCACAACAGACGTCTTGTGAAGAACAAAAACCTAAGAGTGACGCATTGCATTTCATCCCAGCAGCCACCGTCATCAGGTTAAAGGTGTTGTAATATTATACTGTGATTGACTAGGAGTGTGTGTGTGTGTGTGTGTGTGTGTGTGTGTGTGTGTGTGTGTGTGAGATCAGGGATCGGTTCTGGATCTACAGCGACCGACAGATTGAATGCCATAAGGTGGAGTGTAAATGGAATTAAAACACTTTTTAGATGTTCGGTGAATATACAGCAAGGACGGAATGTCTGAGACAACACTGGGAATAAATGTTAGGGGGCAAAAAAGAACAATAAAACAAAACAAATACATAGATGTTAATGCTTTTGTAGAAAAGATCAGATCAGTGTGGTACACCATACAGTAAAGTGAGCGATGGATCTGTTTGTCAGATTTCACACAGACCTGTGAGTTCCAGTCCGTCCCAGCTCGAGTGTGCGAACAGTCATCTCTAAAACCTGTCAATATTCTTAAGATTCTACTTCCCCCTCCCCCAACCCCCCTGTTGTTAGAAAAGAAAATAATGAGGTTCACTAACGCTCTCAGACACACAGTATGGAGGTTTCTAAAGATAAGAAATGTGTCTCACTTTTCCATTTGTTCATCATGGACATTTTATGGACAAATGTATTTGGCCAAACCTGTATTACTATTATTATTATTGATTGATTGAAAAACCTGAATTCAATAATCAGGCCCCTTATCCCCAGTGAAGAGCAATCTTAATGCTTCAGCATCCCAAGACAATGATAAGCTCCTATGCAACTTTGTGACAACAGTTTACTGAAGGCCTTTTAATATTCGAACATGACTCCGCCCCAGTGGAGAAAACAAAGACTATACAGACATGGTTTTGATGAGTTTGGTGTAACAGAACTTGTCTGACCTCATAAACCCTCTACAGAATGAATGGACACAAATTCCCACAGAAACACTCCTAAATCTTGTAGACGTCCTTCCAAGAAGAGTGTAAGCCGTTATTAACTGCTAAAAGGCCGACTCCATATACAATGTCACGCAGGTTTGGCCAAATACTCTTGTCCATAGTGTTTGGGTGGTGAAACGATGTGAAAAATCGCTAGTTAAATCTGTCCCCTTCAGTGATCTCCTGTATTCTAAAATCGCAGCTCTCAGAGTCGGTATAAAAGGCCATGTTCTGATAAATTACACAGAGAAGTGATGCTCATTTTTATAACCTGCGCATATGAATAAGGCAAAAATCAAACAAAGTGACATGCCCGGTCAGTGGGACATGTCTCAGGACCTCCGGATGGACTTTGGGACATACAGGCACACTTCAAAATTGAGAAGAAGAAGAAAAAAGAAAAGAAAAAAAATTATTTAAAAAAATCTTGCGGTACATAAATAAAATAGAAAATATATAATAAATAAGGCCGTGGGTGTAAAAAACAGCATTTAAGAAACCAATCGACATTCAAAGCAGTTTTTTCTTTTACCTCTTCTTACACGTTCCAAAACATGTGCAGCCTCTTTCAGAGACAATACACACACACATGTAGGCTTAGAATTCAATTCTGACGATGTGTTAAGTTCTTAAGATGATCAGTCACATTAGGTTTAAGAAACGAATCTCGCCTGCTTGATAAACGTGTCGACCAGAAAAAAAAAAAAAACTTCTGTTTTTAAACTGGAGTGACTAGAAAGTGAGGAAAGAAAAAAGATTTACGGTTTCCTCTCAGATCTTGACGTTTTGATTTAATAGGTGTGAGAACGCAGACCGGATGAACAAAAAAGGGTAAATATGGAATTCCAAAAAGATTCCAAAATCACGAAACGGTAGTACAGCAGAACCTCGGCATACGAATTTAATCCGCTCCGGGGGCGAGCTCGTAAGGTGAAACTTCGTAATGTGAAACACATTTTCCTGCAGGAAAAAAGTGCAGATAATCTGTTCCAGCCACCTAGAAATATTACCAATCATACCAATTTACAATTATTCATGACTATAATCATGTTTTGTATATAAAAACAAATCAAAACATTTAGAAAACATTTGCAAGTGAAAAAAACAAAAAAAAAACGTATTACTCCCTTAACCTTATGATTCCTCTCGGCACTGGCTGCTTTAAAAAACAAACTGAAAGTGTCTCCCTTTTCTTCTGGCTACCGTCCTTCGTCTTCCCTTAACCTGGGACAAAAAAAAAAAAAAAAGTACGCACAACTTGGACGCCGTTCAGGTCGGTCCGGTTGCTCTTATGCTGAAAATGCCGGCAAAGTGCTTCCAGAAATTTCCATACATTTTTAAGCTGAAAAGTCGTATGCCGAGGTACCACTGTATAAACTTGATGTTCATCTGTTCTCAGCTTGTGCAGAATCCCAGCTCTCCATTCTGTAACATCGTAATGTTACTATAGTGAGAGCGTTCCTTCATTCTTCAAGGTCATTTAATTATTTTTAACTCATCACAGGAATTATAATACGACGTCTAACTCAAAGTTACAAACACACTTCATCTTCGGGACACATTTTAGAATGAAATATTTTAACTTTAGCTGTTTGCATGAACGCCTTAATGCTTGTGATTAATTTAAAAGTCTTCATGCATTAAAATGATTTAACTCGCATTCCTTAAACTTCCTGCATGTTGCGACACCGAGAGCACCTGATCAAACTACACTGTAGAACCTCAGGAGTTGTACACGCACAAAAAAAAAATTCTCAGTCCTGTGATTCTCGGAACTCTTAGTGCCCCCTAGTGTCCCATTGAGGAAGTACAGTCTCGCTGGTGACACATACGGGTTAGTACTTGGGTAAGTACATCAGTAAGTACTTGGGTACAACAGCACACATCAATGATCAAGAGGAACAAACCAACATGTGTGTGTTAACTTCACAAGAGAGACTAATGCATAAAAAAATAAAAAAAACCTACTAAACAGCCCGAATTTGTTCCGATCCATTGATTTGTGACAACAGAATCTGATCTTTATACCATTAAAAAAAAATTAAGCTGTATGACTGGATATCTACAAATGTTTCAGAATCTTAAAAAAAAAAAAAAAAAAAAAGGAGTGTTATGCAATGGAGCGAAGAAAATAGTGGACAGAATCTGTCACCAATATGGCGTCATTTGCACAGTGAGTCAATCAAGCATTCAATAAAACAAACAAACAAACAAGAAATGCACAGATTAGCGTCCCAGAACGCGCGCTCGTTTGTTGAGGTTTGATCTGTGTATTCTGGGACGTTCTCAGCAGGGGGCAGCACAGAGCAGAACGAGCCTGTAATGAGACATTTGACCCCACCACGAGTTCACTTACAGTACAGCGTCCCGGGTCAGAGATGATATAAAGCAGGACGCTTGGGGCAGAATTAGAACGGTGGATGTGTGGTCAAAAACGATCTAAACCACCTTCATCTTTTTTTTTTTTTTTTCAATATATTTATGAGTCTGAGATGTAGAAGCTCAGGATGCAGGCTCTACCTATCCTTCAGTTCCCTGGTCACGCGTTTAGTGATGCGGCCACACAGCAAGCCCACCAGGAAGAGCACGCCCACGGCCAGCACGATCACCAACATGATGTAGTTCTTGGACGGCGACGTCATCACTTGGAAAGCCAAGTCTGCGAAACCTTCAGCTGGGGCCACCTAATAGGAAAAACAAACAAAACAAAAAAAACATTAAATATATATATATATTTTTAAATAATAAAATATTTGTTTTGCGTTAACCAGATTTTTTTCATCCTTGGATAGCATTTTGTACATCTTGCAACTGACCGTTTCCCCAATACCGATTCCCTACACTGTAAACGTCCACAGTCACCCATTACATCATCATCATGGACCAACCTTGGCTGCGTAGCCCCACATTTCTATCCGGTCCTGTAATCTCTTCTTACACTCGGGTTGCAGTCTCACGCGCTTGTCCTGGAGAGCCTCCATCAGACAAGACATCTCTGTGAAATGAAGGTGAAGTGAGGTCGACACATGTTTAGAAAAGTCACACGTGTTTCTGCAAGGTTTCTCAAACCGATAAGTCGGCTTGTTGAGTTTTCGAGCACTCACGTCTGCCACGGCCGGGGGGGATCGCCGCGCACTGGTGCTTCAGGTCCAAGGCGCAGGCTGTGTGCAACACCGGATCGATGAAAATATCCGCTTTGCTCTCTTTAAGCATGTTCAAAACCTCCTAGACAGAGAAATGTTCAGTGAGAATGGGTCAGAATAAAGAGACTAGAATAAAACGAAGCATTCCAGGTAATAATAATAATAATAATAATAATAATAATAATAATGCACAACAACAACAACATGGTTAAAACTTAATGACAAACCTGGTGAAAATATTTACAAACTCTTGAGTTCAGTGTGACTAGAGAGCAAAGTTAAGATAAGAAACAAGATGTACGAGGGTGAGTCAAAAATTACACACACTCTGGCTGTGGAATTTATTTAACATCTCCTTGCTTTCCAAGCTTTCGTATTCACTCATTCACAACGGTTTTCGGCTGAGCTGTGAGCCATGAACGCACTAGGTTTTTCGTCGGAAGTGAATCAGGAACAGGTGAAAGTCCGACAAAACAAGATCAGGACTACAGGGACGATTTAACAATTTATTTTTTCAAAACAAAGTTTTTGGAGAGGGTCAGAGACGGTGTGGCCAGAAGTGTGCGGATGTGCATCGTCACGCGAGATCACGACGCCCTCGGATAGCAGTCCTGAGTTTAATCTGTAGTTTTTAATAAGTTTTGGGCCCTTCAATAAGCGTCTTGCTCTAACGAGCCGCTTATTGTTGAACCTTTTTCGGAATAATGTTCCAATACTGGCCCTTGAGATGAGAATCCCAGAAACCTGTAAACACTGATGAATTTTCCAGCTCATCATCGGCTTCTTGAACTTTCTCGGTCGGTGATTGAGAATGTTTGCTCCGTACTCGGCCGTTTCCTCTCAGACTCGTAGTCTCGTCACCAGCAATGGTTCTCTTTAAGAAACTTTACAAATTGTGTGTGCACATATCAGAATGTTCTGTTTACACTTTTCGGTGAGATGTTTCAGCACCTGATACACCCTCAGACCACCAAAAAAAAAAAAAAAAAAAAACCCACACACACACATCACTCTGCTCTTCTTTCGTGTGAACCCATTTTGTTCGCTCCACAGTTACAAATGAACTGATGTTCACGTTCACACCTGCACAGCAGTAACCAAGCAGACAGGAGTCTTGGACGGAAAGCACTGATACGAGTGTGTGGCCAATGTAAGTTATTATAATAACTGGATAATTGCGGATGATTTTTGACTCCCCCTCATATCATCGCCTTATGGTTGTGTATTCAGTTTACAGACTCCGCATTGGCGTGTATAAGGAACTCAATATCGTATTTTTCCGCATGATTTGTTCTTTACCTTCTTGCAAGCGTCCTGTCTGAGCTTTAGCAGGTTGGTCTTCAGACATTCCTCCACTTGGCCCATCTGTTCTTGGGCGACGGCTTCCTCTGCACACAACTCTGTAATCTGCAGCACGGGACACCAAAGACGAGAGAGAGAGAGAGAGAGAGAGAGAGAGAGGGGCGGTGCGGTGAGGAATCGAGTTATTTATACAAAGTAAGACGAAGAGGACAAAATCAGATGCATGTTTCAACAAGCAAATGTGATGAATGGACCTTATAAAACATGATGCAGACGGTGAAAAGCAAATCATTTCAGTAGAATAAGGTGAGTGTGTGCAAAAAAAAATTATGTTGCTAAAGACCAGGCTGTTTCAGAACAGAAAGCTATTAACTGCTCGGAAAAATGTTGTTCAGTATTGTTGCTTCCTCAGTGAATAAAGCAGTACATCCATCATAAATTCCTTCCCAGCTTTCTATTTTCAGTGCAGTTCTGCTAAATTCTTCTGTACACGTTTTCACTCTTTAAAAAAAATAAACAAACTAACAAGCTACAACAAACAAAACAAAAAGCAAGGTTTTGCCCATGGTCGTAAATAAAAACGACATATGAGACGTCCAATGTTTAAATAAAAAAAAAAAGAAAAAAAGAAATTGAGTATTGAATATTTCATTAAAAATGTATTTATTTTTAAAAGTGCAATATTTCACACATTTCTTGTTTGCACATTTACATATAAAATGACTAGGTTGCTCTTTGGAACCTGGACAATAACTGTATACAACAATAATCTCGCGCACGCGCGCACACCATTTCATACTTCATGTTTCAAATGACACGCACACTTTTTACCTTCCGTTTTAATTTGCACATTCTGTAAATCCGGTGTAATTTATATTTTTCACATATTCTATTTAATTACAATATATTCTATTTAACAAATATAATCCTGAGTAATTTATATTTATTATATTTCTTTTTGCATTTTTTTATTTTTATTTTTCCCCGATTTTCTCCCTAATTTAGTCGTGTCCAATTCCTCCCCGTCACTAGGGGGCTCCCACATTAAGGCTACTACTACCACTCAGCCGGGAGGGCCGAAGACTATCACGTGTTTCCTCCGAACCACGTGACGCCAGCCGACCGCATCTTTTCGAACTGCTCGCTCGCGCACCGTTGGGGGCGGCGTATCCCTCCCCTCAGAGAGCTCGGCCAATCAGCTCTCTCTAGACCTCCGGCTGCGAGAAGTTACAGCATCACCCGGGATTCGAACTAGCGATCTCCGGATGATAGGACGAGCGCTTTAACCACTGCGCCACTCGGAGGCCATATTTATTATATTTCTATTTCATTCTGTAACTTTGTAAATTACATCTTTAGTTTAATGATATTCTCGAGTGACTTTTCTTTCTGTAGTGGAATCCTTCTATTCTCTCTCATCTTTCCACTTTCACATCATCATCACATTACACTTGCGTTCACATCGTATCATACTGCGCTTGGTTGTCTGTGACAAAATGTGAATCTGATTTGAACATGAGGTATGACAAATTTTTTTCAAAGCTTTTTTGGATCGTCTGGATCCTGGCTATTTTTTCATGCAACTCCAGTATTGTGTAAACTAAGATGATACCGACCTCCTTCCTTGTAACAACAACGAATAGAAAAATATGGAGCTACTTTATCATCCTGGGAAATAAAAGGCTCATTTTAGTGGAACAAAGAATGTATTCATGTTCTAGTACTGATTTTGTTGTATTGAGGCACCAATTGATCAGTCATTGGTCGGGCGTTACCTTGATTGGCCAAGACCAGTCATCATTTTCTAGTATGAACAGTTTCCTGCTCATCACCCACACACAGACGTTTGCACAATCATCTGTAGACTGGGGGTTCAAATCCCGGCTGATGAGTCTATGGAGCAGACTGGGCATGCACTCAATCCGAGTGGCACTAAACAATCATCTGTGATTGTCTCCCGCTGCCTGCTGAGGCATGTGCAAAAGTATAAAAGTCCAAAAAGATGCTATTGTCACATGCGTGTCTCAGAACAAACATGTGACAGCCTTTGCCCTTAATGTTTGAATTTAAAATTTTAGTTGGATTTCACTTGTAGGCGGTGGATTCCTGTGCCAAATTGTGTGCGGATAGGATGGGATGGTCCGCTGTGGCGACCCCTCGACTCTGGAGGAATCCTGCAAGCTTGTGCAGTTTTAGGGAAAATGTTAAAAGTGGACTTTAAAAAGTCCACGACTTATTGAAAAAAAAAAAAAAAACTGATTTATTTCAGTAAAAAAAAAAAAAAAAAAAAGTGACAAACATTCGTGCATGTGGTCAATAATAGTGTAATTCTTTAAAATAAAAAAAAGCTAATCTGAATCAGCAGAATGGACTTCATAAAATTGTTTTTTTTTTTTAAACCTAGAAACTGTATTTGTAAAGAAAATCTCTAGATGTTCGGCCTGTTTTATAAATAAGAAAAGCACAAAAGCAAGTGAGCGAGAGAAAGTTTGTGCACAATTAATTGAAATGCAACAGAGTTTATCCAATGAGTAAAGGGCACAAATATAACACAGCGGCAGTAAAAGTCCTGTTTGCTCTGTGATCGCTAAACTACCTTCATTTGACCATCCATTACGCCACTAATATCTACATTAGACTTTTTATTCGGATACTGTATAGACGCTGTTAAATTTCCCCAGACCCGTCTGTCCTCCTCTTCCTCCCCATTCCTTATATGGCAGTTTTTCCTGTGGCTCACTGTGTCTCTTTATTTATTTTGTTTCCCTGGATTTCTTTACAACATATGAATTTCTTTGGTGTCATGGACTCGGATTATTTGAGTACGTACAGGGATGTGGAAAAGGCATTTGATTTGTTATTTTTCTGCAGAATTCATTTGTTACACCTAAATAATTCAGATCATCAAACAAATTATTATTAACTAGTGTAAATAAATACAAAATGCAGATGATTTCATTTATTAATGGGAAGGAAAAAAATCCAAACCTAACTGGCTGTCTGTGAAAAAAGTATTTTATTATTAATATTATTATAGTGGACTTTAAGTTTTTTTATAAGGAGTTTTGAGGCGGTCTTCTCTGGCTGCCGTTTCTCAGGTCGGTCAATGGTGGAGTTGGGGGAAGGTGTGTGTGACGAGTTGTTTTTTTGTGTTATTTGAGCCCTATCGTTTGGGGATAGGGAGAGGGGGGAGGGCTTGTGGGGGGTTTTTGGTTGTGTTTAGCAGAGCTGATCGTTCAGATGTATGTCGTTTACTTCACTTCTGTTCACTTACAGCATCCAAATACTTTGCACTGCACTAACATATGTCCAATCTGACTAGGGTGGTCACATGGAACGTGAAGGGCATGAGTAATGTGGTCAAAAGAAAGAAGATTTTAACATTCCTGAAGAAAGAAAACGTAACTATTGCACTTCTACAAGAGACACATTTGTCAGATAGGGAACATTTACAGCTCAAAAGAGATTGGATCGGTCAGGTATATTTCAGTTCTTTTTCATCAAACAAACAGGGAGTTGCTATTTTGATTCATAAAAACTTTCCTTTTATCTTAGAGCAGACTGAACAGGATCCTGATGGCAGATTTATTCTGATTACCGGTCACATTCTAGGGAAACCCTTAACTGTTTTAAATGTGTATGCCCCGAATGAGGACAGTCCTGACTTTATATCAAAGATGATCCTGTTGTTTAATCATCATTGTAATGGTCAGGGGATTATGGCTGGGGATTTTAATTGTGTCATGGATAACAAGTTGGACAGGTCATCTTCTATAAAATCAACCTCCCGTTCTTCACAAACTCTTCAAAATGTGTGTCGTGCTTCAGGCCTGGTAGATATATGGAGAGATCTACATCCAGCTGTCAAAGACTATACCTTCTACTCTCCTCCCCATAATTCTTATTCCAGATTAGACTATCTATTCTTGCCTTCCAGGTACATTAATTGTGTAAGATCTTGCGAAATAGGTCCAATGGTTCTTTCTGATCATAATCCTGTTTATTTAGGTTTGACAGAATTTTCAACCCCTAAATCATCCTATTGGAAATATAATAGCACTCTCCTTAATGACAATTCGTTTTGCCAGTTCCTTAAAGAAAAAATATCCCAATATTGGCAGGATAATGAATTTTGTCCAGTAAATAGTTCCACTAAATGGGATGCAGCCAAGGCCACCTTAAGAGGCCACATTATCTCTTTTACTATTTGGCATAAAAAACAAAAGGCTGAGAAGAGGAAAAAATTAGAAGAAGAGGTTAAAAGATTGGAACAGCTTCATAAAATTTCACCTACACAAAACAATTGGAATCTTCTAGCCGGTGCCAGATCTAAATTAAACATGTACAAAATTTAATAACATTTAGTAGGCAAAGGTTTTATCAATATGGAAATAAACCTAGTCATCTTTTAGCATATCAACTCAACTGTGAACGAGCTGAAAGATCCATTAATGCTATCAAAACTACTGAGGGAGTAATTTCATATGATCCGGTTAAAATTAACTCCAGTTTCAAAGATTTTTATGAGAATCTGTACACTTCCTTATGTGCATCAGAAGACCCTCCCATTTTTTTGGATAAGATATCGTTACCTTCTATCTTAGAGTGTAAACACTTTTACAAAGGAAGAAATTTTTGCGGCTATTCAATCTATGCCTAGTGGGAAGGCGCCAGGGTTGGATGGCTTTCCTCTGGAATTTTATTTTAAAAATTTGGCACGAGCTCTCTCCTATTTTTATGCCTGTAGTTGATGACCTTTTGGAAGACAGTCTTATTCCAGGTTCCTGAAGGACTGCCTCTATTAGTTTGATTCTTAAAAAGGGAAAGAACTCATTGGACTGTGCCTCATATCGTCCAATCAGCTTACTTAATGTAGATTTTAAAATTCCTTGGCTCGTCGTCTGGACAGAATTTTATAGGTCGAGTGGAGGTTTTTGTTTAAAATATTGGACAAATTCAATTTGGGCTCTAACTATATCAGACTAGTTAAACTTCTTTACTCTGATCCAACAGCTGTGGTTAATACTAATGGTTTATTATCAGGGAAATTTTCAATTCATAGAGGCTGCCGTCAGGGATGCCCCCTGTCGCCACTCCTGTTTGCCTTGTTCATCGAACCCTTGGCAGAAGCTATTCGCATGCATAGGGGCGCCCGGGGCGTGGAGGCAGGTGGGATGGAACACTGCATATCATTATATGCAGATGATGTCCTTCTTTACCTGAGGCAGCCACAGTCATCAATTCCTCGTGTGTTGGAGATAATTAATCAGTATAGCCAATGTAGTGGATACAAAATAAACTTAGGGAAATCCCAAGCCATGTTTTTAAATGCCCCACAGAATGTTAAATTACAGTGTCCCTTTCACATCACTGACTCTGGGTTTCTTTATTTGGACATACACATAACCCCTGACCTAAAGGATTTGTTCTCCAAAGAATTATTCACCCTTAACAACAAAACTTAAACAGGATATGGACAAGTGGACGTCTTTGCCAATTTCCTTTTTTTGGAAGAATTAACACAATTAAAATGAATGTGCTTCCCCGTTTACTTTATTTATTTCAGTGCATACCCTGTTATTTGAATTCTAACTTTTTTACGGGTCTGAACACAGCCATCAGTAAATTTATATGGAACAATAAAAAACCCAGGATTAGATTCACTTCTCTTCTCAAGCCGAAGGAGTGTGGAGGCGGATCTTTGCCCAACATACAGATTTACTATTGGGCTGCTCAGATCAAACAAATGCTTAGATGGTTTTCAGAGGATACAGGCTCCTTGTGGGTCACTATGGAATCCTTTGCATGTGCCCCGAGAACATTAACGTCTCTTCCATTTATTAATAATTTTAAGGAGATCCGGCCGGTAGTTGAAAATGTTTTATTATTAAATACCCTTTTGGCTTGGGAAGATGTCAAAAAATATCTCCACCTCCCCAGGAATTTAACCATGCAACCCCCAATCATTCTGAACCCCGACTTTCCTGCTTCGTTAGCTAATATTGGCCTTCGGGCCTGGGTGGAGAAAGGTGTTTTTACTTTAGCCAGCCTATTTATAGATAGATGTTGTCAAATCTTTCGAGACACTTAGAATAGATTATCAGCTTCCTAGAACAGATTTTTTCAAATTTCTCTAGCTACGTCATTTTATTCAATCTGAAATGAGACAGGGCAAAATTCGTTTTGAAATGTCTGATATTGAAAATCGTCTCCTGCTTCCAGGGGCGTTGAAGGGTCAGATTTCTTATCTGTATGGCTCCCTTTTATCAGAAACCCCTTCCCCTTTGAATCCTCTAAGAAAGGTTTGGGAAAAGGATATGGGCCAATCATTCACTGATGACGAATGGCTCTCTATATGTGAGGAGGTTTTTCACAAATCCACTTCAATTTCTGTGCATGAGCAAAATTTCAAATTCATATATAGAACATATCTCACCCCTGTACGCCTACACAAAATGTATCTCAGCTGTGTTTTAAATGTAAATCAGAAACAGGAACATTGATGCATTTATTCTGGGAGTGTAAGAAAATTAAAACTTTTTGGTATGAAGTGCATGATCTGGTTGAGAAACTACTGGTTAGAAAATTCACTATGTCTCCAACTATATATCTGTTAAACTGTAAAATATCACTAGATCTTCCCTCTGATTTAAATTGTTTATTAAATTTCATTACTTACCTGGCAAAGAAATGTATATTAATCTTATGGTCATCACCTTGTGTACCAACTTTAAAAATGTGTTTAGCACAAGTGGGTAATCTTCTTCCATTGGAAAAACTTACTTACGATTTACAGAACAAATCTGATCTATTCTGGCGGATATGGGCCCCTTTGTGGAATCTACTTGAACAATCATGACTCTTTTATGTTTTCTTTTACTGGACTGTTTTGCCCTTGTTTTCCATGTTCACTCTCATATTAACAGATTATTGTTTGTTTTTAAATGTTTGCTGTGGGTGTTGACTGTATATTGATCTGGCTCTGTTTTTTTGTTGTTGTTTGTTTTTGTTTTGTTGTTGTTAAATACCAATAAAAATATATTTAAAAAAAAAAAGAAAAAAAGAAATTTTTTTAAAATAAATAAATAAAATAAATAATGTTTTGGAATGGCCTAGTCAAAGTCTAGACTTCAATCTGAATGAAATGCTGTGACATGACCATAAGCTGGTTAAACTCTACAATGTGACCAGTACAGGTTTTGACCCTTAATAAATGAAATCATCATTTTAAACTGCATTCTGTACTTACTCGGATTATCTCTGGGTCATATTAAAACTTGTTTGATCATCTTAATCATTTAAGTGCGACAGATATGAAAAATATTTCTGTGAATAAACGAGAGAGAACCTCCAGACGCCATCACACTTTTGTTGAAGCAGCTATAAAGAACTCCTTCCCTTTCTTTCAATGTGACATCTGTTACAAAGTGCAAGGCTGGTATTCTTAAAACCCCTCCGATTACACCTTCACACTACCACCTACACATCCTTTATGACACTTAACTTCCATACAAATCCCTACACGAGTTGTGATAATGAACATCCAGTCATTTTAGAAAATGCTTCTTCCTGTCGTTCCTCTTTTTACGCGAATGAATCCCTCCGTAGCGGCCTGATTACAACGCGGCTTAACATTTTTAGTCAAGATGAAGTAATGAAAAGTTTGTCTCTTTATTGTGCCACATTTTTGAGAAGTAATGTGATGTAAGGTAATGTAATCTCTCCGTACACCAAAGCAGCTCAATGAGAGCTTTAACAGGTATTCAGTGCGCCTTTGTAGGATGACGGGAACGCGGGTGTCTCAAGGTGTCTAAAAGGCCCTTACTGTCTCCTCATTACTTCCACTCAGGCGGATCTCTTCATGGCAGCCGGGTGCTCATTAACACACTTCACACTCTAGGTGATAAGTGCCCCCCCACCCAGTTTCACCAACACGGTAAAACTATTTTTATTAAGCCTTCTCATAAAGGGAGGAAAAAGAAAATGTAAACAGCCAGCAGCCGGTCCAGAGAACTGAGCTATTGTGTGCAGACATTAGTGTCTAATGAAAGTAGTGGGTGTTGTGCGACACGCACAGTCGCGCTGCTGTAGAGCCGAGCTCGAACATACATGTCCATGCGCGTGTGTGTCTCAAACTCACCTCCCTGCTGCAGTGAAGCTGAAGCTGAGGATCCAGTCTGTAGTCGAGTGCCGACTCCTGCAGGATCACCCGGATCTGGTCCTCGCAGTCTGAAGATAGACGCTGGAGACACACAGCAAGTTTTAAAATTATCCTTAAAAAGACGTTATGATTTGATACTTTTACCAGGCCTGGGTGACAGAACAATAATGATGTACACCAACAGCCTCATGGACACGCCTTCTAATTCCATGGTGTTTCCTGATTTTTATTTCTTTCTACACTGTAAAACAATGTTGAAGGCGTTTATCCAAAATACACAATCTCCACTGAACAGTAATATCGAGATGTTTCTGCTACTTATGACCTGTAAATCCTTCATAACGGCTCTAATCTGAGGTGCTGGTTGTTTGTTAATTAGTGATTTCTGACTCTTCTCCTCTGGAGCAGCGCAAAGTTTTGGTCTTCATGAGAGACTTTACATTTATATATATTATATATTACATTTCGCCCAGCATTTTTTTTTAAATCTCACTATACATCTGAACCATTGAGAGATAAGGGCCTTGCTCAAGGGCCCAAAGTGGCAATTTGGTCGTCATGGGGTTTGAACCTGGGACCTTCCGAACTGTAGTCCAATACCTTAAGCCCTGCACTACCCAAACCCCAATAATAATACTGTTACTGCAAGAAGTGCTTCCAGAAAAGCTAACCTTCATGTTAACTGACTGTTGTTAATTACCTAATGACGTGTGTGTTATTTAATGGTTTTGAAATCTCCACTATTGTTCTGGAATGTGGAAAATAGATCACTAAACAAAAAACATTACATTTGAAGGTGTGTCTCAAACTTGACTGGTACTATATACTGCAATAGGCACGTCCTCAATAATAATAATAATAATAATAACAACAACAACAATAACTAGACAAACTTTCAGAAGAAAATGCGAGTAGTGCTTGGTGGCAAAACTCAAGACTCTGGTCCTTTTGTAACGACAGTCTACGGGGCCTGGGCGTGGCTTGACAGCTTCACAATGAACCCGAGAGACTGATTGGTTGCCCGAGTAAAATAAGCCCGCCCCCATGTCTCTATGACTACGGAATCCACAGTTAGATTCTGTTTCTAAAGTTCCTTTGGAAGTTACCATAGCAGGGAATGCACTGCCTGTTTTAATGAGGAAAACCTTCACAACTTCACTGCATTTTAAACATCACTACAGTGTGAGTTCATTCAATATAAGTGACGTTGCAAACTGAGCTCAAACTTACAGCTTCCTTTAAGAGTTGGGTTTGAATGCTTTCCGAAAGCCTTAAATGTTAAATATAATCATGTGAACTTAAGCATAATCACTAAAGCATGAAGTTTATATTCATATTCATACCTGGTCGGCATATTTGAGCTTGAGACAGGAAATGACTTCGCCCTCTAGTTCGCTGTAATCAGTTGCCTTGTTCAGGATGTTCTGACAGAATTTGGGAATATCTGCTTTACAAGCCTTCCGTAGCACAGGATTAAGCCTGTAGTCTAAATATCAGAAACAAAAAACAAAGAAGACAGTAAAGTTAATCAGGTACTTAATGGCAATAAACCCCTTCTACACGTCTCACATGGGTGATGTTATTTAAAAAGAGACGCCCAACTTCTTCTGAGTCAACATTGTATAGAGCCCTATTCAGACAGGATTAGTTTATCAGACGGACGTCTGTATAGAATATATATCTTTTTTTTGTGCTAAAACCAGAGAATAGCAATAATGTGAACACAGGGAAGTGTTAAATTTTAAGTGAGTTGTACAGTCTACAAATCTGTACGTTTGCATCATGTGGTCAGTTCCTTAACTATGTGATGTTAAGAGGTAATAAATGAACAACTATAGATGAGTAGTGGTCTGTATACAAGCACTTAATGACCACCACGCCAAGTTCTTTTAAATCTCTAGTGTTTAACACTCATCACTTAGTGCTGTAAATGGTTTATTTATTTAAGTCTCAACAGCTCCCAGAATGAGGAATCTCGCTTAACGGTTGAACCTCCCCTGTAAAGCATCCATTTTTTAAAAATTCACAATTCGGGAAAAAGACAGGGTGCGCTCCGACCAGCTAGTTCCCCGAAACGTGCGCTATTTCGAGGGTATTTCGAGACAAGTGAAGGAAGATTCCAATCTAGAAGGAGAGAAACTGATCAGCTCAAAGAGAACAGAGCTGCGTTCCATTCCGAAGTGTACTTCACGGAAGTGTGCTCACTACTCCCTGCTTTATTTGCAAGGAGGGTCGATGAAGTGAACTTCCCTCGATGAAAAGCCAACATTCGGAACACCCTGCGAAATCACCAGCGCAGACGTGACTTATTCTGTGCGTTACCATGGTAACCTGAAACCAAGATACCAGTCGCTGCTGCTGTGAATATTTCACACTTCCGGACATTAAATATTGAATATTTATTGAAACACAAACTAATAGCATTATAAAACATGTGGAAATGTGTATAACTTGTAAATAAATTATTGATTATTATTAATAACAACAACAACAATTGATTAAAGATGTACAGAGATGTTTTTTTTGTACATATTCCTAGCCTATACAATACTACGGATTTCACAATTAAATAAAACATTGTGTCCTATTTATATGCTGTTGTCCTCGATAATGATGATCAATACACAAATCCTTTTTCAAGCTCGCTCTGCTAGGGAGACGCAATGACTTGGGGGGAAATTTTTCATTCCCTTTTCCTATAAAGTGAAGTAAAATGTTGCTCAGTTGTTGAAAACTGTAAATTCTGTTCAATATCGGGCAGTGAGGTTTTCAATTCGATCAGATATGATAGCACTGACTTATCGTCTGATTTATTTCAAGCAGCTATATTTCTACAGGTCTTAAAGTATTAAAAACTGTTGTTTAAATGCTGTGTAATTTATGTTACTCACTTTTCAGATCATCTTCTCACTTAATCATACAAACCAAATGTTTTCTGCCAGTCTCCACACTCCAGACAACAATAACAACAAAAAAAAAACTAAAAACGTTCTAACAAAAACGTGGAAGACGAAAGCCATTTGAAAGGCATGTGACGGCGTTGCTCGACAATATTCTGAAATATCAATCTTATGCATACACCATGACTACTGACGTCCTCATTCTCTTCTACTCTTGTGTTTAATGGTGACTCGCAAACCAACTAGGTTCATACTGCCACCTGCTGTATCAAAGAATGAAAGGTACGCAAGGTGTACCAGAGTACGGAGAATAAGAATAATAACTAGAGAGGTAAATTTTCTAATGAATGTACCTCTCATTTTCTAAAGAAAATGTGTCTGGTGCTTGAGTAAAATGAGCCCACCACAATGTTAGCATGTTGCTAGCATGATGCTAACATGATCAGCATGTTGCTAGAATTATACTAACTATAGTAGCATGACGTTGGAATGATTAGCGTGTTGTAAGCATGAGGCTAACATGGTTAGCATATTGCTAGCATTATGCCAACTATATTAGTAGGTCACTAACATGACGCTAGCATGATTAGCAAGTTGTTACAATTATGCTAACTATATTAACATGACGTTAATATGGTTAGCATGTTGTTTGCATGACGCTAATATGATTAGCATGTTGCTAGCATTATGCTAACTATATTAGCATTTCACCAACATGATGCTAGCATGACTAGCATGTCAACAGTTCCTGTGCATGGTACAAATCAATTATGACTAGTGTGAAAGCGCCCAAATTGGGGAAAGTTCCCTCATCTTAGGTTCCCTCAAGAGGGAGCAGTAAGCAATGCATTAAGGACACTGAAACGGAACGCTGTTCATATATATGTGTGTGTGTGTGTGTGTGTGTGTGTGTGTGTGTGTATATAAATTGAATCCTGTCTGATTATCCCTACAGACAGACACACTCTTTGCATCAAATGTTCTCACCGGTTGTTTGATTATTTATGAGAAGTATGTATTCAACCAAAAAGAACACGGGAGAATAGATTCAGTGTTTTTTTGTTTGTTTGTTTTTATTCACTCGTTTCTTTTTGTTTGTTGCTTTTTCCACTCACCTGTGTTCTGAGTAATCTGTCTCTTGGTGATCATCTGCTTACACTTGGGGTCCATTAGCTCGCTGTTCTTGTTCTGTTTCAGGCACTGCAGCATGTTCTTGGCATCAGACTCCGTACAAAAACGCTGACACAAGAACAAGGGGTGGAAAGTAAACTTGAGCACATTAAGGGATGAAAAAAGGCTTGTATTTTATTTTATTTTTTTACCCTCTCTCTCTTTTCTTACCAGATTCTTTAACCGAGAATTAACCTGTGATTTTGATTTAAATTGTACGTTTCGCTAACCTTAATCATCTGCTTGCAGACCCTCATTAGCTGGTAGTCCAGCTCAGCGTCCATCATCTCCAGCTCCTGCAGCTTGAACACCTTCTGATGGCACGTGTGAGACAGCTGCTGTTTATTCTCCTTCAAGCACTCGGTGACCTGAGACAAGGAAAAAAGAAACACGGGGGGGTCGGCGTTATTCTCCGATATTGAGTAAGCACCGGTCAGGGTTGGAGCAGATGCAGGGCTGGGAATACATCATGGACGGGACACCAGTCCATCACACACGCACACTATAAAATATGATTCATTTATCATAGCCAATTCCTTTACCGATACGTTTCTGAACGGTCAAGGAAACCAAACGCAGAGAAACCCTGAGGAGGGAGATCCTGCAAAGGTACTGCTGTCATAATCTAGTAATCCTATTATGTTAGTTTCTGAGACAACGTGTCTAGCTTTGCCATTTTATACACTAGCAGGTAGGACTGTTGCCTCGTAACTCCAGGACATGTGTGTGGAGTCTGCATGTGCCCCCGGTGCCACACAGTCCAAATGCTGATTAGCATGTCAAAATTGCTGTATTGAATGTGTGTGTGAGAGATTGTACCCTGCGATGAGTTCATCCCATCACCAGTCCTGAGATATCACAGGATAATAAACAAAAGTCATGTTTTCCCCCAAATGCCTCAAGTTTCGAGACTAATTAGCACTTGTGGTGTTTTGGGACCGGTGTGTAAGCGTGTGTAATGAGTGGGTTTTCAGCCTACTTCACTCGCAGAGTTTGTAGGAAGAGGCAGATCTGAGGTATCTTTGATAACGTAATGCATTATGTAATGATAATGTTATGCCTCAAAAGCGCATTTCTGTTGCACCACTCAGTCGGACTTGGTCATGGCTGATCAAACTGAAAAACAATTTGGGTCACTGGCTGATCGGGCCGCTGCATCTCTGTTATAAATATTATAGATCATTTAAAAATCGATTTTGGAGTCAGTGTAGCAAAACATGAATTGGCACACAAAAGAACCACGATTCATAACCGAATCGATCCCATTCCCCCCCCTTGCTGTATTTCAGAGTGGCATGCTTCCTGAAGATGAATTACAGTGGAACCTCGGTTCTGTTCATAACCAGATCTGGTCGTAAACTGATTCTTAGGAACACATGTAAATAGTAATAATGCATTCTCAGTTACTATGAAATATATTTAACTTTTGATGTAGATAAAATTAGATTAATCTTTCCATATCTTTCATGTACTTTTCTGAAGGAGACTCGCTGATGTGTTGGAATGGAGGAGAGCAAGGTGTGTGGGGAGGAGTTTATTGTTTGGAAGGAGAGAACACTTCCATAACGACACAGGGTCATTCTCCTTCAGGGGCTTTCTCTCTCTCTCTCTTTTGTTTTGTTTCTTGGCGTCTGATTCGTATGCGGGCAGCCGCTTTCACCAAAAAGGACACCTGGTCATCACTCAAAAGGCGTAGCACTCCATTCACCACATTTTAGTTCAGATGGGGCTTCTCAGCAAAGGCTTGGACATCACGCCACTTTGCACTTTTATTATATTCAAACACAGTACCACCATCAGCTGATGAACTGAGCTATCAGCAAACAGGCAAATATTTTTGGGTTTGTTCGTACTCTGGGGCATTCGTGAACCGAGGTTCCGCTGTATCTTCATCAATCCCGGCTTACCTGAGCATTCCCGAAAGAAACAGCAGAACAGAACCTCTCGATATCCTTCCTACACGCGCTGTACAGCTCAGGCTCCAGACGAATGTCCTCTGACTGAAAGAAATGACACGACACAACTCCTTTACTTGGGGGGCTAAGAAATAGATTGAACAAAACAAGACCATTTTTTAAAAATTTGACTGAATAATCAATCAATGTTCAACCCTAGTGGTCTCTCAGTCACTGGACGAGGTTTAAAAGAAACCGTGATGGGTTCAAGGTCCCGTCCAGATATCGGTCAGTCATCAGCCTGCTGCGCATGAGACATCTGCTTCCGAGCTCACATTCTTTCCAGTCTGAGCAACAATGCCGTACTGTGGTCAAACACTCAGTTACTCATGTTCGCTCAAAAGAAAAATCATGACCTTATAATAAATGACATGACGACATCTGCTGGCTGAAATTTGTCCGAATTATTGGCTCATGTCTAGACGGGAGACGTCCTTAACGCAGGCTATTGATCATCTTCAAAACAGCACCTTAACATCTTTACTGTCAAAGCTTTAACATGGCATTATTTGCCGTTCGATGCTATTAAACAGCAGTTTCTTTTATGTTTCTACCTAATGGATTATATTACGAGCGCCGGTTTCCCCTCACCATTTCCAGCTCCTCCACCCTCAGCTGCTTGCGACACTTCAGGGACACGCGCTGCTCCTTCCCTTCCTGCAGAGTGTCGTTCCTTACGGTGGTGCTCAAACAGATCACGACATCACCCCTGGAGAAAAAGAAAAAGATGGTGGAGTCACGCAACAGAGATGATAAAAAAAAATAATAATTTTAAGTGTGTTTTTAAGACTTGTAGTCTCCTTGTAGGAATGTTGTGTTGACCAAATTAATAATGCAGGCTAATGAACACAATGCTACACATACTGGAACCATTTAACTATACATTTTTTTAAATAGATTTTAGCAAGGTTAAGTTCCCCAAAAATTCTTATCCAGCAAGATGCACAACTGATGATGACCTGGTATAAAAACAAACTAACCTACGTACAAGTACAAAACTAATTACAAAGTCAATAACTGATACAGATGTTGCCTTGATCAGGCTTTTAAAGTTGGCTTTCAGAAATGACGCTGCCTGAATGTAAATCATTAAATAAAGCATCATTAAGGGAGAGAATGTGAAACAGCAGTGTGGGAGAGAGCGACGTACTTCTTTTTAATGTTGGGACACAGTTTGAGAACGTCGTCTTTGCAAGCCATCTTGAACTTGTAGGAGAAGCGAAAGTCCTTCATTTGAATCTGGAGAGAAAGAAACATAAGCAACTTATTAAAAAAAAAAAATGTTCAACATGGTTTTAAACAATTAAACAAAAGATAAGGAATTTGGGATGATGTCTATAATAACCAACTTACATTCAATCTAAATAATAATAATGTTATACTTATTATATTATATAACAATAAAAATTATTCCTGTTATTTTTTCAGATTTAATTAAATTAAAAGATGAATATTAAAAGCTAAGAAATGGGAACAAATGTTTCTGTTTTAAAACACAAGTCAGACTCTTCGGAGGAAAATATGAAGAAATAAAGGCTGGGGTCACGGCTTTCGCTCAGTACTTTATAAAAAAAAAAATAATAATAATAATAATAATAATAAAATAAAAACAGATTTAACTTTATTCCCCATTACTACTGATGTTGTCGTGATAGCCCATAACATTTTTCTTTAAATACAGCAGATGTGTGTGTGTGTGGGGGGGGGGGGGGTGTCTCTTCTGATAGTCACATGACATCAACAACGACTGACATCATTAGAGGAAACATCCAGTACATTCTAGAACCGATTTTAAATGATCGATCCGATAGAGCGCTCCGATCATCTGGTCAACTTCTTTCGGAAATTTCGGAAAGATTTGGAGATCGGACATTTGCTGTAGCGGCTCCCAAACTATGGAAGTTGTCGCCATTTGATATTCAATTTGTTAGGATCTCGCATCTTTTATATCCAAATTAAAAAAGTGCACTTATTTACACTAGCTAGATGATGCGTTTAACATTCGCTTAAAATTCAGTTTTTATTTTCTTAAGGTTTTGTTTTTATCCTATGGTTATATATATATATATATTCTTCAGGCTTTCTGATTTAATGTCCATCCAATTCTTAATTTTTGCATTTTTTTTTTATTTAGCAGATTGTTTTGATTTCATATTTCTCTTTATCTTACTGTTTGTCTTCTTTATTTATGTAAAACTGATTGGTTGAAACATACTACACATTGCTGCCACAATTCAATTACAGATAGATAGATAACAATTGTGTATACATCTGTATATTGTAAATGTTAATATTGCAATCACTAAATGTACAATCAATTAGGTTGTAAATATATATTGTGACATACAACTACATTAAAGAGCAATTCTTATTTTTAAAAATGTAATAAAAATTTTTTAAAAATCTTTATTTCCACATCCATTTCCGGTCATTTCCATTTGTTACCAGATTGAAATCAGACATACTCTCTCCTACATACACACGTATCTTATTGTTCGATTTTCTAAAACACAAAACAAACAAAAAAAGTTTTGATTTTAAAGTCCAATAACCCTGGACCAAAAGCAAAGCCTGGTGACTTTGATGCATTTCCTCGGAGACATCACATGCACTGAGTAACGTTCCCATTTTCGTCAGCGGCCCATCACGGCCTTCTGCTTTTGGGCGATATAAACCTAATTAATAGTCTGAATTTGATTTATGGTGCGTGTGCTGCATACAAAACTCCGCCACCATGACGTCGGGCAAAGCGGTGTTATTTCAGGGCTGCTGATTAGAGCCAAATTTGAAAGCCTTTTACACATCCTTACTCTACATGGACAAACATACCAGCTGGAAGTGCGTCACTCCGACAGCACACTTCTCATTCATCTCCTTCTGATGTTTGTTCTGCACCAGGCACTCCATCAGATCCCCAGTGTCTAGCTGATTATCGGCTACGTCCTATGAGGAGAGAGGGGGGTGGGGGGGGGGATGATGGACGGTGAGCGACAAAATAGAAAGTAGAGAATTAGGATATGCACAGGAAAGATTTTTACTATACTGCACCGTGTAGATGCCGTGGGTGAAAAACAAGTAGACATTAAAAATCTATTCATATAATAAAACTGAAGTAAAAGTTGGGCGTGTCTGTACATTGAAGATATTTGCGGGAATATTTTTCTGGGGCGACGCAAGATGAGACTCTGTTTGTGCACGAATCACATAAAAAAAATACTAAACGGATTGGGGTTTCCTGAACAGGGTGCCAATCCATCGCAGGGCTCACAAACTCACACACTCTATTGGGAACACCAATTAGTCTAATCTGCATGTCTTTGAACTGAGGAAGGAAACCGGAGTACCCGGAGGAAACCCACCAAGCGCAGGGAGAACATGCACACTCCATGTACACAGAGACGGGAATTGAGTCTGTGTGGGAATCGAACCAGGACCCTGGAGGTGCAAGGCGACAGTGCTAACCACAACACCACCCTTTTATCATTAAAAAAAAAAAATCTAATAATAATAATAATAATAATAATAATAATAATAAATTCATCTAAAAATTCAACAGATGGCACTGTACGTGTTAAACACGGTTACGTGTTTGCAATTAAATTCCACGCAAACAAAGTTGCGAGCACATCTAGTTGACAATAAAGACCATATTTCTAATACAAACTTGTCACAAATTGTACTTGTACATGTACTTTATTAAATAGGAAAGTGGCTGTGCCGTCATCATGCATCGGTCACCGAGCCTGTGCTCATCAGCTTCGCATGCCAGTTTATTGTCTCCGGACGTAGTGTTGCATTCTTCTCTTCACTGCACACCACCGTCTCTGTACAACAACAATGGAATTCCACACTTCGTTGCAGTAAACAGTCAAGCGGTCGGCCATCTTTGTTTATTTAGAGACTGTTTTCATCATGACTCCATTGATACTACGAGTTCTGCAGCTATTAAATATTTCCTACTTAATTAACAAAAAAAAAAAAAAAAAAAAGGGGGGGTTGCCTTGGGTAAAGTTGCACTAAACCAAGTCACTCACATGGCAGTGCGTCTGGATGACCGGCTCGCATGCTCGGATCAGCAGAGCTTCAATCTGGATGTCCTGTGCAAACAAACCCGAGGAAGAAGAAAAAGAAGAAGAAGAAAAAGCAACTTCAGAGGAAATCACTTTACAAATATTTCAAACTACATAATTGTACCTTAATACCTTAAGTACATTTAAGGTTAAAAGGAAAAAGAGAAAGTAGTAGAGGTTTTTGTGGGATCAGGGAATTATCCATGTTCTTTAAAGTGTATGAAAAAAAAAAAAAACGCCAAGAACCGCTAACCTCAGACTCGAGCTCGGTCAGGTTTCCCACCAGATCCTTGCAGTCTGCCATCAGATCGTCCAGATGATCTTGGAGACACTCCAGTTCCTGGGGAAGAAATAAAAAATCCATAATCATTTTCTTTCAATCCCAAGACTGAACATATAATACTATTACTAATACGTACGGTTTTGTAATATGATGGGATCTTTCCCATAAAACAGCCGCCTCATTCAGTGCTTCCTGATTCCTTATATGGTAACACGTCCTATAGCCTATAGTGTCCAGACGATGATGTACATACAAACGGCTCGTCTCTGTTGGAATCCTTTGGTCTAACCGGAAAAAAATTTACCCGTTTCCCTTCGTCTGTCCGTCTCCGGGTCTCTTCATGACTTTCGTGATAATGAATTGTTCTTCTGATGTACATGAAGACACAGGGCGCATGGCCAAAATCATATGCTCTATTTGCTGATAAGTAACAGAGATCTTCAGACACATCGTGTGTGTGCCTCTCTCCTGGTCAGACAGTACGCATCTTTTAATTCATCGTATAGTTGAACATTTTGGGTTAAAATATAAAAAAAAATGTACACCCTGTAAAATAACTTTTTGTATACTTCTTAGACGGCGCACATGTAAGTGAAAGCGGCATGTCGAGGGCTTCGTCACCTTTATAGCGCGATTTCTGTACAAGAGGGGCTACAGATACGCTCCGGTCGGCTTCTGGATTATAAGTCTCTCCATATTGAAGTGGACAGAAAGCTGCTCTTGTATAAATGAACATAACTAACTGCCCGGGTGCTTTGCCAAGATGGGTGCCAAGTTAAAAGAACGTCTTAGGTTCTGCTCGTCTGTTGTAGCGAGAGTTTTTCCAACAACATAAACAAGCTGTGCCTCTTCCTGCTAAGGCAGGGCACAGACCGTATGTGAATCAAACCGCGTGCTGCTTGGATTTAAGTGCTTGTGGTCACGTGTGCCGAATGTTGTCCATTTCAGCAGAGAGCTCAGATGAAGGAAGTTTTTTTAGGCACTGCTGTATTTAGCCAATCAGACAAGAGCTTCACAAGGGGGGCCAGACAAACAAACAGATGTAAAGGACTTCAAAATAGACACTAGCAGTATGGACATGGCAGGAATAACCTACAGGCCAAAATATATTGATGTACATCAATGAATTTCATTCTTTACGTACCTGACCAGTGTCCGTCTTCTCACTGCACCACTTCCCCAGGTCAGTCATGCAGCGTTTCTGGAGTTCTGGGTCCAGCTTTACGTCCAAAGCTCTCTGATGCAAGATCCTCTGGACTTCCACTTTACACTCCCTGGTGAGCTAGAGGACCAAAAAAAAACAACAGGAGACAGATCACTTTTAATCAGGAACGACATCTCTTAATCACACAGGGCAAATACAATAATCATAATCAATTATTTTGCAGAATTTATACATTATCACAGCAACACTTTTTTTTTTTAATGTGCTTCACTGATTTTGAAGCTTTGGAGACTAAATCAACTGTACAGACACCAAATGTATACAAGAGATCAGACCTCAGACACCTCATATATATACACAGTACATGGACACCTTCTATACAGTATATACAGGAGATCAGACCATGGGCGCCTTATATTGTTATATTTATCTCAAGGTAACTAGATAAGCAAATAAATAAACAAAACAAAACAAAAAAACTCCACACACTATTTCATTCTAAGTCCTTCACACACTTTGATGTGCAGTTCATGTGTGAAAAATGAGTCCAGGAATATGGTTGTTCCATCAGGAAACAAAATCTCCACAGATGTGACGTACTGGTGATTCAGTATATTCAGGTGATCACTTCATTTTATTGCCCTATAACGTTGCTGAGTCTCGACCTGAGCGACTGACGCAACCCCAGATCACAACACTGTCTCCAGAGGCTTGTACAGTGGACACTATGCATGCGCTCCCCTTCTTACCCTGACACGCCCATCACTAGGCTCAGTCTATTCACTCATCAGACCAGACGACCTTTTTCCATCACTTCAAAGTCCCGTATTTATGCTTCCTAGCAAACCTTTTTTCCCCTTGATGAGTCTCACCAACAAGTGGTTTTCTCATGAACACAGCTGTTTAGTCCCAATCCTGCGAGTGTGTGTGCATTGTGTACATGTGGAAAAATGCTCTTACGTTCACTATTAAAACACAGCTCGGATTTCTATTGTTCATTTATTTATTACTAATTATTTTAAACACTTACCCGTCTGCCTTGCTCTTCTGTCCGATAAGCATGACGATAGAGGCAGGAAAACACAGCGCCGGGGGGCATCATCTCGCTTGTCTCATTCCAGCCGTGTGTGTGACAGAGCCGGGAGGCGTCGTTCTGGCATTTCCGAAACAAAACAGGGTCGAGTCTGTCGGGGAAAAAAAAAAAGTCAGAAATGAAACATTTGGACATGGAAATAATTTCAATTTAGAAGCCTTGAAGAAAAATGAGTGATTGAACTTAAAAGGTCTTAATAAACTTCCAGCTTAATCTTTATTAAGATATTCTCTACAATCCAGCACAAGCAGCACATTACATCACATCACATCACCACCTGATGCTCCTAAAGCAGAAGCAAACAAACACTTTAGTGCAGCAGGTGGCGTGGGCGCTCGGTGCTGATGGCTTATTGCACCGAACCGCCACTTTGAAGTATTCCAATTTAAAAGTACTTGTGCCTAATGGCCTGTAAACGCAAAAATCCGTGAAATGGTCTCGAGTGCAAATGTGTCCCTGTTCACATTAAAAAATATGAGCGCGACGAAGTGAGAGGGTCAACTCGCAAATGTCACGGCTCAAGCTGGAGCTCGACGGAGCTCAGGGCATCGAGCGATATATAGATTAGAGCCAGTAAACAGCGTATTGACTTAACTACCGAGTGAGGAACGTTACATACTGTAGCTAAAAGTATGTGGACACTTGACCGTCACATATGCAGGGTGGGTGAAAATTAACTGGGCAAGATTTAATGGCTAAAGAACTTGTAGTATCACTGGCGGCACGGTCTCTAAATAGACGATACTAAATAGGATTACAGATTTCCAGCATTGATGGTACAGACATCAGCAGCGACAGGTAGCACATGCAGCGGAAAGAATGATGGCCAAACGCTTGACTGTTCCGAGTCGAGCTGCGATCGCGGCACACTGAAGTGTGGAATTCCGTTGTCCTTGTGCAGAGACAATAAAATACATTTTAAAATAAAGACAATAAAATAAACAAATAGTCACACAAAGCTGATGAGCACAGGCTCAGTGAACGATGAAAGAAGTGGTGGCTGGGGTGAAATTTAAAGATTGGCTTACATTTTCCTATTTAATTAAGTACATGTACAATTTGTTTCAATAAATTTGTTTTAGAGACATGGACTTTATTATTACCAAGTAGACGACCTCGCTCGCGTGGAATTTAACTGCACATTTAAACTCGTGAGCACATTTTTTAAAAATGTACAGCTTCATCTGTTGATTTTTGGAATGAACCAAAACATTCACGTGAAGAGCGCGGACTGAAGTTCTGAGATTGCGTTTATTAAGTAGATTTCAATCGCACACTCAAAAGCGGGTATTAAATAAATGTACAGCGCCATCTGTCGAATTTTGAGATGACTTAATGAAGTCGTTTTTTTTTTTTTTTCATTTAAATTTCAAGTAGCGATGCAGCATGTCTTTTCTTCCCGTGCGCCGATTGAGATGAAACAAAGTCTATGTGTTACCTCAAGCTCGGACAAATGCACCTGTGAAAACCCGAATTCGTTTAGTTTTTTTATTTATTTATTTCTTACATGACGCGTGCAAACAAACAAACAGTCGGAAAAATTCCAAAAACCATCTTGATGCGTTCTATTACTCATCTTATCCCCAAATATTTCCCCCTTGCAAATATCTTTAATGGACACAGACATGTCAACTTTACAGTTTTATTATATTGTAGATTTTTTTGGCTGGTGCCTACATTGAAGATTAGCTTCCATTTTCCTAAGTAATTAAGTACATGTACAAATTTGTCTCAATTGTTTACATTTCTGTTATGAATATGAACTTTTTCAATAACGATTTTTAATGCCTAGTTATTTTTCACCCACCCTGTATGCTCACTCCAAAACAATGATTGTAAAACATGGCGGTGTGGATCTGCGTTTATCCAGCTCAACGAGAGTGTTCAGACTTGAAAAGAAGCTCGCTTTGTGCACTGGGGCGTTGTCGTGCTTTGAACAGCTTTGGGCCGGTTTAGAGGACTGCGTTATTCCACATATGCGGCAACAGCATCAGGAAGGAACTACATGATGATGTGATGGTCAGGTGACCATGCGGCGTTTATTTAGTCCTCCTTTAATAGGCTCTATAAGTAGGAACGCATGTTTTAAACAATGACAGGAAATAAAAGCTGGACAAGCAGCACTAGCGTGTATAATCAATCTTTTTATGTGTGTGTAGAAGCAGGGCCATAAGACTGTTAAAGTGTAATGGGTTTTGTAAATCTTAAAAAAATATAATAATAATATGACTTTTTTTTCTTTTTACTTTTTTGGCTTAATATATACTGTAGGTTTTAACTTAACACACATTTTGAATCCCAGTGCTACAGTACTAGTAGGATAAATAACCTTGTAAATATGACAATTTTTACGAAAACCTTCCTCAGTTTCTTGCGCCTCGCTTCCTTTACACCTAATCTCACATTTTTCTTAAATTCCACTTTCTAAGCCTAAGATTCTTGGCTTTTTGTTCCACATGGAATGCTGACTGTCAGAACGACCTCTGCTTCGGGAGAAATTCTGATCTCGATCATCACCTTTTATGAGGATTTCCGAGCGTCACTAAATGCAAATGAGCTGTGGGGCGTCAATCACCTTAAAAACTTAATGCATGACTGGAATTCATCAATATATTGTACGTATGCGGATATGAAGAAAATCAGCACGATCTAAATATCCCTAAAACTGGCAGGATATATACGAGGGGCGTTCAATTCAAACCAAGAAATTTCTGGTGAATGAAGGCACAAGACCTATTGATATTTACAGCCGATTTTAAGCACGGTACGGTGATGAGACTCTTGGCCGCAGTAAAACATTTGATCCCGTCTGTGGTGGCTCACTGCGAGATCACTGCAGGCGTTCGAGTGAACAGTCAGGAAGTGGGACACCTGATCCTTGAAAACCGACAGATAACTTCTCGCCAACTTGTGGAAGAAAGGGATGCATCTGTCTGTGGGAACTGTACACACAATCATTCCTGGCTGGGAGTTACTGCCAAATCCCCCATACAGTCCTGACCGCGCTCCAAGCCATTTCCACAAGTTTTGAAAAGCTATTAGAGGAGTTCCTGGGAGGCCAGGGTTTCAGACGTGAAGCAGGCAGACTGATCAAAGATAAAACATTCTACCTTAAATGGTGTCCAAGCGCTAGTGTAACGCTGGGAAAAGTGCATTAGCATTGCCGGAGATTATATAGAGAAATAAAGGCAGATTTTATTCTCATAACAGTGTTCTGAAAATCCTGCTTTGACTTGAACGCCTCATATTTTAGTACAAGTAAAAAAATAAAATAATATATATATATATATATATATATATATATATATATATATATATATATATATATATATATATATATATATATATAAAGATCAAGGTTATTACAGTCATCACCTTGCTGGGATCGGTTATATTTTCTCAGTTCTTCTAGTTTGTAATAATTGTGTTTTAAGACCACCAACAAAAACAAACATCCATCCTGTTCTGTGTATCATATTACATTTTAATAGGTGACTCACTTCCAGTCTCTGGAGATAAAGTACTGCAGCTCCAGCAGTCTGTGCTCACAGTCCTCTACCATCTTTTCCGTGTAGAGATGTTCCATTAGACATGAGAGGATCCTGTAGACGACACACACACCCCAACCTTAACTCTGGTCATATCACTTCCATCTAAATCATTATGCCACACTACGACATGGACAGACGGACATCATGACACAGATTGCTTTTTTATTTCCACACTTTTGATTGCGTCAGTCTGACAGAGTTAGCAGAGCTCACATGGGATCTCCGTTGCGGATGTGTTTGCAAGCTGTCTGTATAACAGACTCGCACGCTTCATTGAGAGCGCGGTCAATGCGGTAATCAGCGCCAGGGTCAGCAGACTGGATGAGTGCCTGAAGCTGCAGAACACACACACACACACACACACACACAGTGAGACAGACATATTTGTTACTTGTACAAACCCAACCTTTTCCTCTCAACCATAAAAGTGACATAAGGAAGTGGAATTTATGATTCAGAGATATTCACGGTCACTAAATCTAATCTATTAATATTCCCAGCCCGAGTGCTTACCGCGTTCTGGCACTGACTGTCCATCAGCCCCTTGTCTCCTCGGCCCACCCTCATGAGACAGTGCAGGGTTCTTCCTTTACGGTGCAGGCCGGAGCAGTGAGCCTCGATCTCGCCCCGGCAGTGCAGCACGATCTCCGGGCTGAGGGAGAAATCCTCCATCAGCATGTGCCTGTAGTCCAGCATCTCACCCTGGCAGTCTCCGCTCACAGACCTCCCTGGACCGCCGGGTGCGAACATGACGGAAAAGAAAAGCGGTTTAATTAAAACGTTTCCATTACCTTTATGCACTTTTCCTATTACAAATAAACAAAAACGAGTTAAATAATTAAAAACCTTAAATTAATTTACCCCTCTTAGCTCGAGCTCTATAAGGAGAACAGATTAAAAATCACATGAAACTGAAAGTTTTCTTCGTTTTCACACTGACATTTTAACAGTTTTTTTTTTTTTTTACATTTCCAGGTGGATTTCTGGGTGGAGACTATAGGGCAGGTCACCTTCTGCAGCAGAGAGGAGGGTGACGCGAGTACAGTGAAGTATAGACAGGCTGTCGATTCGATTAGACCGACAACAACAAACAATTATTAGAATCAGCAGCAATAAAGGTTTAACATCTGATTTGTCTCAAGTAGCCCTATTTGGACAGATTTTAAAGTATTACTGAAGCTACTAAAAGTATTTAATTGAACAAACAGCGCAGTGAAATTTTTGTTTGTGCATATTTGTCACACAAATGATTATGATCATCCCAAAACAAAAAAAAGTTAAAGTATTACTCAAAGACAGCCTGAAGAAATACAAAAATGCAGTTTTTTTTTTTTAAAGCTGTTCAAACCTTCAGGGTCTTAAGTGGAAAAAGAATTTGTCTGACCACACCCCCTCCCCTAACCACACTTTTTTGGATAGCGGAGTTAAATTTTTCTTGCCACACCCAGGCCTGATTACTGCCAAACCTGTTCAATCAAGTACAGAACGTCCCCGACGTACGAACAAGTTCCGATCTGGGAGCACGTTCGCAAGTCGGATTTGTTCTCAAGTCCGACAAAGTGATTCTTATACGCATTTGAAACGAATATAGAATTTAAAGAATACCAATACACTTGACTAAATCGCTGTTCCCTTTCCCACAGTGCCATCATGTGGCCAAAACCTGTAACCTCGCCTACGGAAGTGAGTCTCGCACAAACAGCGCTGTCTCTGCGGCTTTAAATAACGAAGGAATCCCAGACGCCATTTTGTCTCAGAGCCGTTTTCCACTGTATTGGACTGTGAACTCGGTTCTTGAAGATTTTCCAAAATTAGGTTATTCTCCATCAGGACTACCTGTAAACCTCACTCTCACTCACTCATCGTCATTACCGCTTAATCCTGTATTCAGGGTCACGGGGAGCCTGGAGCCTATCCCAGGAGACTTAGGGCACAAGGCAGGATACACCCTGGACAGGGTGCCAGTCCATCGCAGGGCACACAGACATACACACACTCACTCATTCACACACTACGGGCAATTTGGGACCGCCAATTAGCCTAACCTACATGTCTTTGGACTGTGGGAGGAAACCCACCAAGCACAGAGAGAACATGCAAACTCCATGCACACAGAGACGGGAATCGAGTCTGGCCGCGGATCGAACCCGGACCCTGGAGGTGCAAGGCGACAGTGCTAATCACTGCACCACCGTGCCGCCTACCTGTAAACCTAAATTACTTAAATTTAATATTAAAAATATATATATATATTAAAAACACCCGTACACTGAAACGTTGTGTAAATTGTGCTGCCGATTGTTTAAAATGTCATGTCTTGCACAAGTGGAATAATCTTTTCTTTCTGTCAACCAGCTACTCCACACTCCAGTCCTGTGGGTGGCGCTATTGCACCAACCGCACATGAACTCGTAAATTGTTGTTGCTATACTCTTTCAAAAAGCGAGTATTCACAGAAACCGAAAGCAGTTTCCATCTTCTGCAAAAGCAGTGGTGTATGTTTTAAGGAATTTGTCAAGTCTGGCCCGTTTAAACATTTTGAAATTTAGCCAAAGAATTTAAAAAGTGTGATTGATCTAACCGAGAAATGATTAAATCGACATGACATGAGCAAAAAGTTGAGCAAAAGTCTTTTTATTTTAGAAACATGACGATGAACGGATCGTGTGTTAATCAGGGACGCGAGTGGACAGGTGGAGGAGAGGCGGTGGGAGCTGGGTGGAGACGGTCTGTTTAGATTTTGAGTCAAGAACCTGGAGAAACCTCGTTCAACTCATGTGAATGCTTGAAATTGTAGTGCTTAAAGTGCAAAATTATTTTTTTCCACTTTTAAAAAAAATACTGTAATGCATGCTCATCACACACACACACTTGCTGACCTCGGTGCACTGCAGACTCCAGGCAGAGAAGCAAGTACGACAGTCTGGCCTCCCGAGCTCGGGGCATGTTGGCGTCCAGGTTACAGCGGTATTTGCGGAGGTCAGCCTTACATGCTTTAGCCAGCGAGTAACTGACCTTATAGTCCTGAGCGATCAGCTTCTGCCTGGTGGTCAGGGCGTCTCTGCACTGTGGGCAGACGTGCTTATTTAGTCTCGGCACACAAAACACACACACACAATCTGTTTGCCATAAACATTCCTGTGGAGTTTTTCAGGCTGTCTATGTAGCAATATTTCTCTTCATAATGCTGCCTTACAATTTTCGAGGGAAGAAAATGGCATGCGAATGGACATTCCTTTTCTGCTTCGTTCAGACAGACAAAGCGCTACAGGACCGGCCTACCTTTTCAGACATCGCGTCCTCAAACTTGTGGTTGAACAGACATTTGTAAACCCTGCCTTCTCCAGCTTGAGTCTGCAACAAGGTGGTAAGAAGAAGCAGAAGGGTTGTTACCAACAATGTAGCCGCAAGTTACACAAAAACAACAATACGGCATCATGCATTACTGGAACAGCATCGAGCGTTTCTCTCGCGGTGACTGGAATTTATTTGCGGAGCAGTCGATGGTCACGACTTGGCCTTCGGTGACATCACTAATGAAAGAAAAATGATGCACCACAAGAAGCCACCACGCAGCTGCATGAATAAGAATGAAACGTTAAAAACAAATGCGTGTACGTTTTCACAGAAACGCTCTCGATCGTCCCGGCAGGAAAAGTAGAGGTAGCGGTCCAGGTGGAAGTCGTCGGACGAGAGCTCGGCTACTCGCATGATGGCCTTCCTGCAGTCGTCTCGGATTCGGTGCTGCTTGTCTTCTTGCTCGGCTTCTCGCACAACAGCTTTTTCCAGACACGCGATGACCTCCCCTTGAGAGTGCAGGTCCTGAGGGAGAGGACGACAAGAAAATAATTAGACCTGAACAAAAAGTAAAGAAAATAAATAAATAAAATAAAGAGCCCCATTTGGACAGGATTAGATTCTCCACAGGGGTGGGATGATGGGATGACATTCTGGGAGTTTTAAGATGATTATGCCGTCCATGTTACACAATCCCTACAGAAAATGGGTATAATAAAAGATCAGAACCATCACCTGGTTGTGAACGAGGTATTTATTTAGCCTTCACCTTGAGCGAGGTCATTTCAACATGGCCACTTACTCCATCGAATTAAAAAAAATAAAAATAAATCACTTTACCACTTTAAGTATACACTAGGATTAACTTTAGAAACATTACTCGTATCTAAACCTCTGATCATACAATCCACTGCCCTTTTTATTAAAAGATCCATACATACACACACACCTCATTTCTCAACTCGCTCACTTCTCTCATCTCGCTTCCTTACTTACGGCGTTCCAATATTAGCCTGCGCCAAAGGACACAGCGCTCGCTCGCTCAGTCCTAGCCAATCAGAATCTGGAGGCGGGGTCCATTCTGACCACCTGTCTCTGATTGGCTCCTTCTGATGCTCGCGGTGTCGGTCCTTGCATTTAGCGACGAGTGTACACTATATTTTTATACGCATTATTTTTCATTAGAATAAGGTCCATTTCTCACACACTCGCACAACAAAACTAAAATACAGCTGTCGGATCAGAGACAGGCCTGTAAAGTTCGTATTGTGATGTCACTTGCACTTTCATGTTATGTTGATTTTGTTTGCACACATCTGTTGTCTTTTGTACTGTACTTAATTAGTTTTGTTAAGTCATGGCGTCAATCTAGCTTGTTAGCTAATTAGAGGTCACGGTTAGCTAGTTATTCTGTTAATTTATGTTGTAATGTACAGTACACGTAGCACCTTGTTCCAGGAGGAGCACAATTTCGCTGCACACTATGTACTGAACTGTAAATGGTTGAAATGACGGAAAAAGACTTGACTTACTGTATTAGCGAATTAAACCTGATGTGTTGATTCTAGCTGTTACACAGAGACTTAGCAGTGTGAAAAAATTACACTAGAATAAATGTGTTGTGATTGAGGGCAAAAAAAAAAACCTTTAAAACAAAGTATATACTGTAAACTATATACAGTGGAGCCTTGGATTGCGAGCATTATTCATTCCGGATACCGTATATCAAAGCATTCGTATATCAATGCGAATTCCCCCTATAAGAAATAATGGAAACTCTGATTCGTTCAACAACCCAAAAAAAATATTAAGTAAAAATTAAACAAATTAACCTGTAGTTTACGTTTGAAAAGAATCGTGACTGTAGTGACTGAGACCAAAGAGGAAAGGAGAGGAGGGTGTGTGTGTGTGTGTGTGTGTGTGTGTGTGTGTGTGTGTGTGTGTGTGTGTGTAAATGCTTTACGTGCGCACACGTGGTCTCAGTGTTTTAGTAAACGGTACACACGCGCACGAATGTCGACTATACATGGGAGATGATTAGCCACAATACTGAGCGTATTTCAAGACCTTGCTCGTTTAACCGGTAAAATTTTATTAAAATTCTTTGCTCGTCTTGCTAGACACTCACAGACCAAGGTATTCGCTTTCCAAAGTTCCACTGTATTTAATTTGAAACTATTTAACAAATACCGTAACATTTACCTTATATGCTGATAAAATAATAAATGATATAAACTAATGCATGTGATGAAGTAGTTAGGCGATTTAGGGGCGTTTCTATATTTATTAGTTATTTGTAATGATCACGGTTTACATTTAACAGCTTTAACAGCTTTATTAATTTTAAGTTTCTATAATAAGGAAAAGTGACTGTTACAAGAATTGAATAAATAAATGCAATAAATGTTTTGGCTAAAAATAATAAAATAAGACATTTTAATTGTGTAAGAGGCTCTTCAGTTCAACATGGAGATTTACTTCCTTACAGGAATCGCACACAGCTCTACAAAACACTCTCTCATGGAGGTATTCATGTTTTTTTCCAACACTTTGTCCATCGCATGTTCACACGCGCGCATACACACGCGCCAAAAAAAAATAAAAAATAAAAAAAAAGAGCTCACTTTCTCCCCGGTGGTGATGCTCCCACAGTGCAAGACGTTAATATCCTCTCGACACTTGTCCATGAAGCCACATATGAGGCGAAAGTCGCTGAAGATGATGCTGGTCATCTTTGCGATGTACTGGTTGCACTGGTACTCTGTGATGTTGCCACGGTGATCCACCAGACATGATACTAGGTAGCCTTTACCTCTCTCCTCAGCTGCACATTCTTTAATCTGAAGGTGGGGCGGAGGTGGGGGGGGGGGTAAAATAAATAAAAGACATTAAAAAACTCCTTAACCCACTATCTCATCTCATAATAATGCATTTGCATTAAAAAAAATTAAATGGAGAATAAAAAGACCATCGGTCCGCTCTTCAGATATCATATTACGGACACAAATGTGAATTATGGTAATTATTGGAGATGGCAAAAAATCGATTCAATTATGAATCACAATTATTTTTTGTGGTGATTCATGTATCGCCAAAATGACTCCAAAATCGATTTTATAAAGAGAACAATTTTTTACATTTACAATAGAAATGAACCGGTCAATCGACCAGAGATCAGAATTAGCCGGTTTTCAGTTTGAAATAAACGATTCTGCACCGAGCACAGAAGCAACTAAAAACACATTTTTATAGCAATACATTATTAAAAATCGCACACATTAAAAGCCTCCGATCGGCCTTTTCCTCCAAACTCTGAGAGAATTGTCATGTTGACCTTAAAGACATTGGAGGCGTTTGAGAAGGTAAAACATCTCCCTTTCTTTATAATCCTACAGGTGGCGCACTCTGAACTATTACTGAAATTACTTGCCAAGTTCACTCACTCGTCTATACCGCTTCATATTCAGGGTTGCGAGGGGGGGGGGGGGCCTGGAGCCTATCCCAGGAGAGAGGGTGCCAATCCATCGCATGGCACACACGCGCGCATGCAGCAGGCAATTTGGGAACGGCAATTACCCTAATCTGCATGACTGTTGAAGGAAACCGGATTCCCCAGAGGAAACCCACCAAAAACAGGGAGAATATGCAAACTTCATGCGTACAGACCCCGAGGTGGGAATCGAACCTGGAACCTGAAGGTGTGAGGCGACAGTGCTAACCACCATATTCGGCAAATTTTGTTTATAAATGATAATTATGACCGATGACCAGGTGTTATAAGGAGCGAGGGTACAATTAACCGATCTTTAAAGTTTTTTTTTTTTTTAAGGTTTAAAATAGTAACAAAATTGAGAAAAAATACAGTATGATATTGAATTGGGATATGTATAAACTCGTGATACTTACAGATTCGCAATTTTAATGTGATATCGTATCGTGAGCTGACAGGTGATTCCTGATCGTATTTGCATTTAAGCTGTTTCGGGCCTGTCTGAGAAGGCTCCTTAAGAAGGCCAAGTTAATAAAAAGCTTGGGGGAAAAGAAAAAAAAAAATCTATAACCACAAAAAAAAAAAAGTGGGAAGAAAAATGTTACAAGTTCTGACCTCTGATATTGTACTTTTACACACTTCAACTGCTACAGACTCGAACTTGGAGTCGGTCGTCAAGTTGAGTTTATAGTTCCACAGCAGCTGTAAGAGGGGGGAAAAACAAACACAAACAACAAGCAAAAGCAATTACACAAGATTAAAAATTTATTTATAAAACCAATGAGTGCATTTTTAATAAGAATTGATGTACACATCAGTATTCAGACCTCAAACGTAAACTATTCCAAGTATGAGGTGCGTCTCGGTTGCACACATACCACACACGCGTAACAAGTTCACGACCCTGAGATCTAGTGCCTCATGGCTATATTAAAGTCTGCACACAATACAACAGCACTCGTAGATCATCTTACAAAAACATATCATGTGCTGGATCAGGTGCTATTTTATAAACACCACCACGCTGGATAAGGCACGTCATGGTGGAAGCCGTATTGTTGTATTACACGAGCAGTAATAACATCATATCTTTCATATCATATCATATCATTCATAAACCGTGGGCTTAACTGCTCTTTGTATTGATATTTAAAATCGCTCGGGCTGCTTTGATGTTACATTAGAATTCAGAAAATTTTAATCGTTATTTTCTTTTTAGAATCTGGCAACATCAGAGATCATTTGAAAAAGATGAAAGTATTATTGGAAGTGTGAGATTTTGAACACTTACGTGGTTGCAGTCAGAAGCGATTTCAGTTTCCTGAAAAAGATTAAAAAAAAAAAGAAAAAGAAAAGATGATGATGGAGATCAGATGGTGCTACATCTCAACAGCTTGACAGAAGCACAGCCAAAAGGCGCGCTCTCCTCAATTTGGCAGATGCTTCAACCGAAAGTGACTTCAACATGAACCTGATTAAAATCCAAATAAAAGCTGTAAAAAGGAGCCGACGGTTATATAAAGGCTGGAAGCTGAAGTTTTCAGCGCCTGATCAAACGCGGTGCGGTAGTTAGAGTCGAGACTTCACACGACATGCTAGTGATCGATCCTTGATGAAGCTTAAAAAAGTCCCGTATTTACCCACTTCACTCCCTCAAAGTGTGTGCAGCTGAAATAACACTTAATGATGCATTTTTATACCTCGAACACACTTTATTTCACTCCTCCTCCAAATGTGCTATTTCAGTGTCTACAGTGCAGTTTGACAAATTCCTGACAAATTCATTTATTAAGGGGTCGTTATAAAGCTGTCCAAACCTGCATGGCCCTATGTGAAAAATTATTTGCCCCCTAAGCGTTTCTGGTATTTGGCGGCGATTATTTCACATCGCTGTGGAGGAATTTTGGCCCACTCTTCTTTGCGGAATTGTTTTAATTCAGCTTCATTGAAGGTTTTTGAGCATGAACAGCCTGTTTAAAGACGTCAATCCGATTCAAGTCCAGATTTGACTACGCCAAAACATTAATAATGTGTTTTTTTTTTTTCTCCAAGAGGTGGACTTGCTAGTGTGTTTCGGATCGTTGTTCGGCTGCATAACTCAAAGTGCACTTGAGCTCGAGGTCATGAACTGATGGCCGGCCGAACGTTCTCCTTCAGGTTTTTCTGGTAGACAGAAAGAGTCATGGTTCCATCAATCAAACCCCATTCTACCACCACCCAAACTACCACCATGTTTAATTGTTGGTTTGATGTTCTTTTTACAAAAACGCTGTGCTAGTTTTACACCAGACGTGTTTGCTCCAATCAAGATGTTTTCTTGGAAAATGTGAGAGAGGTCTTTGTGTTCTTTTTGGTCAGCAGTGGCTTTAGTCTTGGATCTCTCCCATGGATGGCAATTACTTTTTCACTCAGGGCCAGACAGGTTAGGACAGATTTTTTAACTTCGAAGTATATCTAGCTAGCCATCTATTTACTCGGTTTACCTTTGTATAATATTAAAATATTAGTTAGATGATCTCAATCTCCTAACAAAAAAAAAAAAAGGTCAACGTCATGAAATGACACTGCGGAAGACATTTCCTCTTCTGCTCGACACCGAATAAAGCAATTATAACGCATCACTCTTGTACAAACGTGTATGAGATTTCAGTGTGAACTCACTGGGAATATGGCACGGGTCTTCATGACTACAGCAGCAGCGGTTTTTAGACCATGCACTGGTTTTAGGATGTGCAGAGTGGTACGTGGCATTAACCACAGCAGAAGAAGCACGAGAACACGAGCTCAGTAAATTCAGCATTTCCTGTTGTTGCCGATCACTAGACCAAACTGGCCCTTCACCACGTCTGATGTCGTCTCTCTCCACAGTTAAACGTTTTTTGTCTCGTGTTATGGCGGTTCGCCTCAGAAAAGAGGAAGTCCAGTTCAATAAAAAATTAAATCGAGTTTGATGCATTTACAAAAATTGTATTTATACTCTCTGAAAGTTGTTGAATAATTTTTTCTTTCCTTTTTTTGTGGAAGAGCTAAAAATCAATGAATTTAGACAGAATTATTCTATATATTTACAAAAATGGTACTATGCTGTACTACCACTGTTCCACCTTTTATATTTTTATCTTTGCACTCGTACAGTCGTACACCTTTTAACGTTCACTACAAAAAGCACATGTCCTAAAGAAAGTTATATTAATAAAGGGTCAAATGAAAGTATAAAAAGACAGAAAAAGGCAAAAACTGTTTGTGCAGCACAAGAGAAAAGGAATTATGAGCCTTGAATCTATAAAACTTTGGAAATGGACTTTGCAAAGGGTTAAAAGCTGTCGGCTGAAGAACGGGTTATGATCCAGTCGTCTATAAATCTGTAACGTTGCTTCACTGAGGAACATGCGCAACGTTGCAGTTTGCAGGTGGATTTTAACCGTCGGTCATTATGATTTTTTTTATTTGTTTCAATAGAACTAGAATTTTTTTTTTCCTGCCGGTGCTGTTCTCTATCCTCCAGTCCAGTAGGTGACGGTATTGCAGCAACTGCACCTAAACCTAACAAACCTGACAGTATTTTGTTAGTACCTTGGAGAAAATGCTACAAGGATTTTTCTACAAGCACTTTTAGGGAATTTTCGAAATTTATGATCATTTCATGTTTGTACTTTTACGTAAATAATTGTCAAATAAAACAATTTAAAAGCACAGCTTTCAACAATAATCCGCTCCGGGAGCATGTTCATAAGTCGGATTTGTTCTTAAGTCAGACAAAGTGAGTCTTGCACGCCTTTGACACAAATATACAATTTAAAGCATACCAATCCACTTGTCTAAATCCCTGAACCCCTTTCCCCACACTGCCATCATGTTGCCAAATCCATAATCGCACACAAGGAAATTAATCTCAAGTGAAATGTAACCATGTGGTCTCTGCACTTTTAAATTGTGAAGAGAATCCTAAAGGTCATTTTTATCTCAGAGCTGTTTTCCACTGTATTGGACTGAACTCCATAGGATTATCATCATTAATACAAATTATCATTTACATACGTTGACATTTGAGGTAAAACGTTGCTCTTCCTCTACAGTCCTACAGGTGGTGCACTCTAAACTATTCATACATTTTGTTTAAAATTGTAATAAAATAGCTCATTTCTTTCGTTACCTGCAACTTTGTATCCAAGTGTTTTCCCAATTTTCATTCTTTACCCCCCAAGCAGCCCTGGGAAAGTCTGATGACATTTAATCTGCATCAGCAAGGGGCGATTTCAAGAATGGATCGTTTTATTTGATCATTTGGTGATCGTAAAAATCACTAAACCCAGATCTGCTTGGGAAAATTAATTGGGATTGCAGTCGAGTGAAGAATGTTGGAAGAAAGCCATTGACAGAATACTATCCAGCTCTTCTTGCGTCCGTTTCAGTCTTATTCAGTTTAAGGTTTCGCACAGAGTCCATTATTCCAAATCAAGGCTAGCTGAAATATTTCCTGATGTTGAGGACGGATGTGACAGGTGACATGCAATTAAAAATCCCTGTAACTTAAATCATATGTTCTTTTTGTGCCCAAACTTGCACAAAGTTTGGACAGGTTTTTTCAATCTCATGTCCACTATACTCGGGGTATGGTTGAAGCCGTTAACTGCTATATTTGGCATTACAGATGATTCAGTTCCATTGAGTTCTGCACATAAAGACGTTGTTGCCTTCTCATCTCTGTTTTCCAGACGCTTCAAACTTTTACACTGGAAGTCCGTTAAGTGTCCCTCTATCTCTCTGTTTATAAAAGATTTATTATTTTTTCTTAAGCTAGAGAAGATAAAACACACACTGGGAGGTTCTGCTAATATGTTCCTTCACAAATGGCAACCAATTATTGCTTATTTTGCAAATTTACAGGTACTGCCTGAATGGGATCCGATTCACACAGATTCGTTGGAGCTGCAGGATGCAGGTGTGTGTGTATAGGTTTTAGTGTATGTTCGGGGTGGGTGGGGACTTTTTAATGTTTCTTCTCATTTGATCTATAATAGCAATAATAATACATTTAATAATTTTTTTTATTTTTATGTTTGGTTATCTAGGTATCGGTGGTCAATTCCCGTCCCTACTGGCTAATTCGCTTATCACACCCACATCCACACTCACCCCTACCCACCCTTGAGCGAAGCATGAGTTAAATCCCCTAAAGACCCAAGATTCAAATGTTTGCTCACTTCGCTTTCAGGTTTAGACTTGTGTTTAAATAACGTAACTGGAAATCTTATCAAATCAACCAGTTATATGGATTCGATCCTAAAAATATTTAACTCTGATATGGATCAGCAGCTTGAGGGTTTCGAACCCCAGCACTACTGACCTGCAACTCAAGACCCAGATAATCATTGTTCACTTTAATGCGTGAGCACCGTATAAAAGGTCTGCTTCTTCATCTTCTTCGAATGACAAACGAGCGATTAGCATTCAGCAGGAGAGAAGCAAATGGGTCGAGACCATGAAGGACACTCTGGAGAGCGAGGGAGGGAGGGAGCTGTGCCAGCAGTGGAGATACCCAACACACCCCCATAAACGTAAATAGAGTTCGAGGAGCTGCCAATATTCAGAAGCCATCTGAGCTCCGGTGCCACGCCCAAATCAACCATCTGCTTCCACATAGCGTTCTCGAAAACCGATCATTCACGCGCGGATACCGAATTCCGACCAAACATCCGGTCCAGTCGGGCGGTGCGACGGGCCTTGAGGAAGACATTCGCCTCGACCGATGACCTTGTGACCGATAAAGCGTTCAGGTATTGTATGCGCTGCCTGCGGACGGATCACATGATTTGCTGCAACGAACGCACGGGTGCCTCCAGACGCTCGGATCCAAATCATTTTCTACAGAAAAATCCATCCTCCCTGTAGGTAAACAAACGGCGCCCTGCTGTCAACCGGCAGCTTCTCTGGAAATCAAACACCAGGATGTAAATAGAGAGGACACGCAAACATCGACTGAGCTGTCATGCTACACTTTATGTCAGTGTTCCCTGTGGCTTAACTAAAGACAGCTGCAAAACACTGATGCAGATCTTCAGCCAGCGCCCGATGCCGGAAATAACTCAAGTTTTAAGGACGCATCCCGGATCCTCTATTATTACAACGACGCGACCAAGTGAAGATCATCGACACGGTCCGATCACATACACAGATTCTAATGGTGGCAAAATAGATTAAAAAAAATATTTTAAAAATCATGGTGGTTTGGATCACATGATGGTTTTTGAGTCAGAGATTGGATATTTTCAGATCAGCTTTAAAAAAAAAGAGAAAAAAACAGCACACTTGACGTAAGGAATGTTTAATGGTCATTTCAAAAACATTAAGACATCCAATGCATCAAATCTTAAAATAAAAGATTCAACACAACCAAAAATGTAAAATGCATTATGGGGCATGATGATTCTTTTTCTTGTTGTTGTTGCTTTTAAATGGTATTGACCTTCTTTCTTTGAATAGTCCTTTTAAATGGCAAAGAATATTAATTATAATAATAGGTAGGCTTTATTTTTTATTAGTAATACAGTGTATGGAGTCTAGTGAAGACCAGACTATGTGACGATATTATTGAGCTTCTCGTGTCATGACCTGGGTCATCTTTAGACCCAAACCCAATAGAGAACTGTTGAACTAATTGACGAAGAAGCAAAGAGCAGCTACTCTAAGAAACCGTCTTGTGTACGATCTTGAGGAAACATTCAAGCAAGCAGGCACAGACTGAGCAAGTGACACGCCTTTTTGACTCGATGCCCAGTCGGATTCTGTAGAATAAAAGGACTTCATACTAAATACATTTACAGCATGAGATTTTATCTCTGAGCAGGTGAGGTTTAAGGGCCCTGCTCAAGCGCCCTGCATTAGTAACATGGACTTGTTCAACTGCTGATCCGAAGATTCCAGGTTCGAGTTCCAGCATCTCCATCACTCCACTCCCCGTGTCCATCAAAAAATGCATTAAATATCTAATTATTCGTATCATCTTGAATGTCATTATATGTATTAAAAAAAAATCTATCATTAAAGCACCGAATTTTCTTTGGTGCACATATAACTGGTTACAGTACAAAGTTTTAGTACTTATATGATTTGGCCTGATTTTTAATCAGTTTTCAACACTGCACATCGGGAATTTGCTGTGATCCTGCCAACCCTGACCCTCCCCCCCCAAAAAAAGAAAGAAAAAGGTTTTTGAGCGAGCAAAAATACAATTAGTTCATACACATGGGAGTTTACATGAGAGAAAATATTCATGCACGAACAGGTGGATGGATGGAAGGAGTCTCCAGTGTCGGCGTTTTTGGAACGGCCTGAAGTTTTCCCGAATTTTCTCGGCATAATAATCAAAGGCTGGACTTTGATCTAGATCAAAATCCCTTTACAGGCCATGAGATGATATTCCGGTCAAATTTCCCGCCCCTACGTTCCTCATCGTTAAAGTATGACGTGCCATTCTGTAATGACAACCGGGCACATGACTACGATATGACTTTTTAACCTCCTTATTTATTAGGACAATTTTTCAAAGAAGAACAAACACTGAACATATTTACATGAGATGGATGAAGGGGGCGGAGCTTCCAGGATGTGCTGATTCATATCATGGAGATGTTGAGGACTACAGATGCGGCAGTCAATCATTCCAGATGCATGTATGCTGTTTTGATATTCGACTACACATATTAAACTACTGCAAGTGTTTGTAATCAAGTGTAAGTGTTTGATATTAAAATGAGGAGCTCTTGCACAAAAGTACTTCTTCATTTACTAATAAAATAAATAAATAAATAAATAAAACTTTATTTTATTAAGTCTTGAGATCCGTAATACTCAGACCAGCTGAAAGATTTAATAGAGACGCAGCCAGACGTTCAACTGATGGGAGGGAGGGAAGAAGGGGGAAAAAAAAAAAAAAGACACGATGTGACACGCTAAAGCTAATTAGCATGGATGAAAGCCCGTTTCTGACAGGTTCGTCTGAGAATTCCCAGAGGTACGACTGTTCGGCACCCTGTGCGTCTGCAATTACGGTTTTAATTACAGCTTCCGCTTCTCGTGAACGTCACTGTTATGAAAGTGCACACAGACATATCAAAATCATATTGCCAAACAGTGAGACTGTAATTTTGACCTGCAATCAGAGAAGGTGCGAGGCGGCGCACGTAGAGAGTCGCTGTGATGAAAACCCCGTGCAGTCTGTTCGCATAGAGAGAGAGAGAGAGAGAGATTCAACATGACCGCGGCGCAATCATTAGCATCATGCTACCTTTGTTGTTTTGTAAAGAATGCACCACAGATGGCCCCGGTGTTTTGTCTCAGCTTACGTTCCCTCAGCTTGCAAATTTGTGCTATCGCTCACCTAAATGAACTCGGTATGAAGAAAAAATTAATTATACTTGTAGTTGAGAATAAAGCTGTGAATTATGGGTAGACATGATTTTCTATTAAAAAAAAAATTATTGAGCATTGAGATTCTCAAGTCGATTCAATAAATCACTGATTATTTACATCACTGTTTGATTTTAAATTAGCGGCGATAATTTATTTACGTTTTAAAAAGTGTTAAACTACTAAATGTATCTAATAAGCATTGAAACGCTGTGTAACGTGATGATTGTTTAAACGTCATGTCTCGTACATAGCGATAATCTTTTTTTCCTGCTCCATTCCAGTAGGTGGCGGTATTGTATCAACCGCACATAAAGTCAAAAGAAGAAGCAACGATACTCTTGAGGAACGCGACTATTTGTGAACGATTTGTATTTTCTGCAAAAGCTGTGGGACGTTTAAGAAATTCTGCACTTTTAGACCATTTAAATGTCTGCAAGTGTACTTAAACCATGTAAAAAAAAAAAAAAATTTTTTTTTTAAATCGATACAAAATAGAAAATCGACTCATTAAATTAAATTTATTTGACGAACAGAAGATTTATCAAATTGCATAAATCAGTTAAATTTTACTAGGTCTTTCCTAGTTTCAGGAAGAACACGTTTGTAAAAAAAAATCCTATAATATAGAGACGAGGGAAAGAACAAATCTATTTAGTTATATATCGTTATTCCTTTCGTGTGCCATTTCCCCACATTGACTTTAATTCTTATTATTTTGTTGGAATGGATTTTCCCCGCCCATCAAGGCTACTACTACCAGTCAGTGAGGGCCGAAGAGTGAATTCATAAAATCAAGATTCAGGGGGAAAAAAAAATTTTTTTGCATTTCACAATGAACTTTTAATTACATTTAGTTCTTATATAATATATGAAGGAAAATACACACAAAATCTTTTGGCTTGCGATGTGACGATCTACTTGCTACACAATCTGTCCATTAGAGGGCAGTACAATGAGTACCTGAATGAAGCTTTATGCAAAGAAACTTTTGGTGAAACTACTGGCTGAGGAAATCTCGTCACCTAACTGAGGCTTTACCTCAACGTCACTGGTTAGAAAATCATGATACTTCGCAATACAAAAAGGAATCGGCACCGAAGTATCGCGATATCGTATCGGCTGCTGATTCCCCATTCGACTTGAATACACTCAACTCTATCAAATATTTCAGATTAGCAACTATAAAATTGCTCAAACTGATTTCTAGACATGCTGTACTAATTTTAAGATTGTACTCGTCTTCTCCTACTGCCACTGTGTCTCATAAGCCTTAATCTCACCCGTCTGCAAAAAAAAAAAAAAAAGGCAACAAACTAAAATTCTGAGTGCGGTCATTTTGGTCAACAAAAGCAATGACCAGCATTCTTGTAGACATCGGTTCGCAGACATTTTTAATATTGTCCGCCATTTCATCCCGACCACTGATCATAAATTACGGTTATACAGCTGTGAACAAAAAGGTTGAGAAGGTTTCCCCCAAACAAGATGTCAGAAGGAGCTGCTACGCCTCACTTTAGATTTGTGCGTTGCGTACAAACTGTTTCTTCATTCCAAACAAATGAAGTCGAGTCCGTCTCCTCCCGTTAGGATGGGCCTGAACTCTAGGTCAGTCCTTCGGGGGGAAAGAAAGAAAGGAAAAAAAAAAAAAAACCTCAGTCACACTGGGCGTCTTTGTTTTACTCAGAGCTCTGTACGTCGCACATATGAGCGACGACCTGCTGGAAATGCAAATGAGGAGGAGCGCTCGTGTGTGTGTGTGTGTGTGTGTGTGTGTGTGTGCTTGCGCGTGCAGAAAGAGAGCGACGGAGGGACGGACGCGGTGCAGCTGTGTCTGGGCCGCCTCGTCCTCCTGGCCTGGGGAAGAGAGGAGGAGATTTATAGCCACCATTTAGCTCTTCAGAAGGCCACAGCTGCTGCTGCGCACAGGAAAAGTAATTACGGCGGTAATTAAAGCCATACTCTGGGACACGCCGAGGAAAAATCACAATGCCGAAATGGCGAAAGAGAACTTTAGTCGACGTCCAATAAGGAAATGAATAAATCTATTCGGGACTAACATTATAGCGAGAGTGTTTTACTGCTGCTCAGGCAAAAGACCTATTAATTACATTCGAATACGATTCTCTTCTTTATATCGCTGTTCTGTATGAACTGCACAAGCCGGCTATTTATTCTTTTCTTAAATAATGCGTCAGAGATTGAAATGGTCATTTCTTCAGAAAAACTAAACAAAACGTGTATTGTTTGACGTATAAATCATGTTTGACTTTTATTAGCGACAAAATGGGCAACTAATGATGAGTGTTGTGTAGAATTTTCCTCTGTGTTACAGATGCACAAACAAGACGTTTAGATGAAGCATAACTTCATAAGACTGAAAAGTCCTGCTGCGTCTTGGGCGTCTACGCGTTTTTGACCCTGTACAGCCATGATGATTTGATGTCACTTCCTAAAGACTTGGTGAAGACGACTACTCCCAAGTTTTTAACCTGTTAGTTAAGGGGAAGCTTGCTTCCTTTTTATTTCGTTTTGAAGGTCATCAACGCAAGCATTTTCATACCTGGTCCAAATATTTAGCGTTTGCCCCAGCCCTGATTTTAGACTCCTCCAGATCCCGGTTTTGCGTTCACATCGAGGCATTCCTTTCAATCCATGAATCAATTGAAGTGAATTACATACTCAATCTAAACTCATTTTCCTGCTAATACTCTGCTCCATTCTCCGGTCGGTAGGCGGACCAACAAATGAGCTATTAAATTGTTTAACATTGTATATTCGTGTCAGAGGTATACAAGATTCACTTTGTCGGACTTGCGAACAAATCCAACTTACGAACGTGATCCTAGAATGAATCTCATTCGACTTACTGTATTATTATTACTTCAACCAGCTTCATACAAGTAGAAACAGGAAGTGAGGACACACCTAATGTAGGCCGTGCCCCTTTTCAATTCTCAACCGGACCAGGAATCTCTTCTTGGATTGATCAAAACGAGTGTTCACACAATCACCACCACCACCATCTGTGGGACCCTGAACCCGGGTGTACAAACGGACACTGCATTTGGTCTTGGGTTAAAATGTATTTAAGCTTGATCAATAAACATCTAAGGCACGGTGGCACACCTCCAGGGTTCGGTTCCCAACTGTGTTCATAGAGTCGGCATGTTCTCCTCGTGCTTGGTGCGTTTCCAGTTATTACTGTGTGAGGAAACGCACCAAGTACGAGGAGAACATTGGCATTTCCAAATCGCACGCAATGTGAGAGCGTGTGTGCATGAAGGCTCCTGGCATCGACTCCAGGCCTCCCGTGACCCTGTACAGGATAACCGAGTGAGTAGACAATGTTTAAACCCAAGAGCGGAATCAAAGTTTAAACACTCTGTTCCTGTTCTTACAGGGGGAAGTTTTTATATAAAAAAAAAAAAAGAATTAAAAAAAAGAATAAAACTTGCCAGATCGACGTTGAAGATGTCACGGGTAACTTTAGATGGGAGTTCACTGGGACCTGCTTTCTGCTTCTCTCCCTCTACTGTCAATCACAGTGGCACTGGCCAATCATGTGAGCTTGAGTATGTGGAAGAGGGCAGATAATGCTTTTCCTTGGAGTGCGGCAGTTTCACATACATCTCACAGCTGTGAGTTCCAGGTGAATACATCATTTCTTCCTAATTTTCTAATACATTATACATTTTCATATATTACAATAATATTTGTATCGCTGATCAAAGTCTACATTTACATTTAGGTATTTGGCAGATGCCCTCACCCAGAGCGACATTTCATCTATATATATCTCGGAGTATTCGAGGTGTTAGGAGCCTCGCTTAAGGGCATAAACATGCGAAAAAATTAACCAGGTGCTAGTTCAGACCAGGTTCAACGGCGAACCTCCTAAGAAACAGCTTTGATGTTCCGTGTGACACATTGAGAATCACATTCCGTCACCGTATACATTCATGTACGTCTCTTCTTTCCCAACGACACTACTGACAAAAACAAAATAATGCACGAAAACACAAGCACGACAACAGTGGTGAACATCTGGCATTCTTCTGCCAGAAGTCTTTATCATTACTAAAATGGAGTCCCTTTATTTTAAAGATGGTACTCGTAAACTTTTAGCTGGTCGTGATGATACCACCCGCCCGCCCCAGCCCCTGACGCTGATCTTAGCAAGGTGTTGCTGCCGCCGTAGAACTGTTTTTTTCTGTCCGAGTGCCGAGGCTTTCACAGTCTGGAAACAAAGAACTGGTTAGAAACTGGGCACCGACTCCAAACTAGCTCCAGAACCGCCTTGCTGGAAAAGGGAGTACATGAGTGGTGCAGGGGTTTGAACCTGGAACCTTCCCCTTCAGTAGTCCAAACCCCTTTACCACTGAGCCACCCGTTCTACCCCCATTCTGCCAGGCTACTTTATACCAGATGTTCCACTGAGTCTTCAAATCAATAAAATGCAGTTTATTTAATTAGTGATGTAGCAAAAAATCTGGATATTTCTTTTAGTTACGCCAGTCCTAACCCCGAGCTAACTAAAATAACAGCCGACATGAAGGAGTGCTCTTATTTTTAAGTCCTGGAAGGCAGGAGACCTGCTGTCAGGGACTCAGACGTGGTAATAAAATGGAAAATAATGACACACAGGAAGCCAATTAGCATGCATTAAGGCTCTTCCCTGACAGGCCTCTGGTGGAGAAATCCCTGAGGTTGGCCCACGTGTCCAGCGATACCGCCCGTCTCTTTCTCCTCAATATCCTGGATAACACATCGCCCAGAAACAAACATTCCCATGATACACGTGTCTGAGTCTTTGAGTGGATTATACCAGCAAGACAGGACATTATGAAACGAGTAAAATAAATAAATAAATAAATAAATAAATAAAGCACACAAATGATTAAAAGTCAGGAATGTGAGAATTCTGTTCAGGGCCAGACTGTTCAGGACAACATCGCCTGAAATCATCCTCAAAAATAATACTAATGATTCCTGTTCACACACACACACACACACACACACACACACACACAGTGATGCCATTTATCCCAAACTGTAGAATTAAATGATTTGAGAGGCTCCATCTCATACACGCTCACATGTCTTTATCATTCATCACTCTGTAACAGACAGCTCTCAGCATCCGTGACGTAAGCCTTTTCCTGAAAATAAAGCTGTTGGGTAACCTGCGTCGTGTGTGCGCGCGCGTGTGTGTTTGTTCAACACTTCACACATACCTAAAGAGGAATAATGAGCAGCGGTGTGAAGGAAATGTGTTGTGATTTAGATTCACAGCTCGGCATCTCTGATCGTTTGTCGCTCAAACTGGAGCAGTAGATGGAACCAGCAGTGTGTGGGAACGCTCGTACGACCTTCGTCACAACCTTGATTCGTTCAGGTTTTAGTTTTTTTTTTTAATGCATTTTTTTCTTTTAATGCAATTCTAGAGCGCTTAGCTCTTGTGAAATCGACCCTCGATTGTCCCGAGCGCAGAAACCGACCAGCGCTGTGCGTTTTGGTTTGCAAATGATGTTCTCCTGAGCTACAGGACGGAGCCCTGGTGTAGCCGAAATGTAAATCAGTACTGATGAACGAACGAGAAAAACGAAGACCGTTTTATTTCGCGTAAATATACACGCGTTTCGAGGTGAAGTTGTGTGACCAGCTCCGCTATGACGCATCTTTACCGCTGCAGGACGACAATGCTGAAACAGTTGCCGAGAGAGATAATCACCAACTTAAATCTGGACGTGGAAACTGAGCTTTTCGAGTGTTGCCATGTCGGTTTACTTCATACAAAATCGTCTGACTGAATTTTCCTGTGCGCCCCTACTGGATTCCTCCAGGAACACACCTAATATATATAAGCAAGCATGTTAATAAATATGCTTTCGGTTGACTGCGGAAATGCGAGGTTTAACAACGGCTATTGTCTTATTCAAACAGGATTAGTATTACCTGGGAACCTCGTGCAAGTTAGAAATACCCCCTCCCCCCTCTGAGTTTTGTGTGGCACATTGGCACGGGATAAGCAGAGCCTCTGACTTTACAAGAATTTAATGACTTCTCTCCAAGATCGCATGTTTTTCATGCAAAAAAAAATTATATATATTTATTAGGGCCCAAAAACTATGACAAAAGCCCCATGTCATCCTAGTGTGTAAAGGGCCCTTTTTGTTCTTCATTTAGATCTCACGGAGCCAGACAACTTCCGCATTGCATGTTCTGAGCTCAACTCAACAGGAAGTCCATTATTTTGGTTCGTTTGCAAAACGCACCCGATGGATTTTGATGTACTCCTCCTAGAGGGTTTATACGATCGCCAACAAACCAAGCCTGCGTGACCGAAAGACACTGACGAAGCAAAATTGCAAAGAGATTTTTAAAATCTCAAACGGGTCAGCCGTGACGATGCCGTAAACTTGTGCCGAAAGGTTTACTTTCTGTGAGATTAATTTGAGTGACATCATAGTGTGATGCTTTTTTTTCCAGGACTTAACATACAATTTTCAAAAACAGGGAATTTTATCATAATGGTATTGGTACATCCCCTTTAAATGCATGTGCCCATTGTCTCTCTGGCGCGTCAAGGTGGCAAAAGCAAAGGCTGCTTGGGCCCGCTCATCATTACTTGCAACTATATTATGCTACATTTGTATTTATATTACATATTACAAATATTACATATAAAAAAAATAAAGCCCCATTTTCGCTTTCTGCATGCTGTATGTATGTAGTGATATGACCTGGCACACAAAATACTTTTACTAGATAGATCTAAAGATAGATAAAAAGGTGAACAGGAAATAAAAACTTCAATAAATAAATAAATGACTAAAAATGATACACAACCCCGAGGTCATTTGCGGGAAGATTTTTATTTTACAAATGACAGACATGGCCGATTCGCATGGGATTAGGATCACAGACAACCTCCAGGTCACCAGGTAATACTAATCCCTTGCAAATAGGACACGCATCTCAGGCTTAATAACAGAACCGGTGGTTCTTTTAAAAACACACTTTTTATAAAAGTTCCATCATCACATTTCTACCTAATGAATGAATCAGTTTTTGTTCAAACTGGGTTTTGCTCAAATTAAACAACCGAAAGCGAAGAGCAAACAAAAGAATGTACATTTTACTCAGGCTCGGACTCGTCATCCAGGTGAAAAACACACACACA